>APFE030868194.1:25401-179345 GCA_000404065.3 Pinus taeda | reverse complement strand
AGGGCTTTCTTGCTGGAGGATGATGTTGGGTCAGAACAATTGGTTGTAATCCTCTTTCTATTCTTGATATTAATAAAGCTATTCAAGTTTTCCTCCACATTCGTGTATGTTTGATTATATATGCATTTGTGTGGTTAATACATATCTAGTCCTGTGTTGTTTATGAATATAGATCTCTATTCTTCGATAGTATTATGCTACTTTGATTCCACGGGTGCTCTCTGAAGCTGTGTAAATAAAGAAAGAGCGGCAAAGATCTATTGAGAAGGAGAGGAACCGAGCAAAGAACCAAACACAAGACAAAGGTTGGTGTCCTCTGTTCCCCTCTTGTCTTTTTTCAAAAAGGAAAGCAAAAGTAGTTTTAAATTGTTTGTTTCTAAGATAGCTACCAATCTTAGTGGGAATAGCAGCTCTAAGTGGACACTATTCCCAGTAACAAAATGGCGACTCCACTGGGGAGCGAATAGATTTTTTGTTAATCTATTTTTGTTTTTTTTATAAACTTACAAACGGAGCCTGAAGTCAAGACAAATAGCCTTCGAACTGCATTTGCTATGCAAGTGAAAAGTAGATCAATGCTGCTTCATTCTATCTCTGGGCTTTGTTTATAAATTGAACAATCAATCTGCAAACACTCTAATTGCCCTAAGTGGTGGCTCTAGTAACCTCCTTAGATCAACCCCTATGATTTATATTTACTGAACATCACTTACTCAGCCTAAATCCCTGAACTGAACTACAAATTGTGGTCAAAGACTGGATAAAAGTCTCGCATTGGTACCATCGCACCCTCCCTTCAAGGTAGTCTATATGCATCGCACTTCCCGTGTGCAGTAGGTGCGCTGCATGCTGGATTCCCTGTGTGATAGGTGCAATGGTCAGGGAAGGTTAATTTTACCTTCAGACTTTGGTTTTTCTTCACTCTTTTCAGTTCTATTCAGGAGTTTTGTTGTCTGTGGTCAGTATATCTCTGTGGAAACCCTCTTCTCTTCCATCATTCCACCTCCATTGTGCAAAGAACTATAAGTGTTTTTATGTATTATGCACCATTTCTCGTTCTCTTTTACAAAGAAGTAGCGTAATTAGACTGTCGTTCCTTGATCTGAAAGTGTCGCAAGTGTCGTTTTCAGTCATAGAAGAGAATCCCATTGTTCTTGATAGTCGATTGTATTGTTACTCTTGTTTGTGATTTGAATTAGTATTTTTTCAAGTGTCGAAAACAATTTTCATTCGAAATCACAAAGCGTCGTCCTTATCTTCACTTCATTTTGAAAAAGAAATTTGTTAGTATTGTCGCTTTGAAAAATAATTCAGATTTGCATTTAGCATTCTTCTTGTCATTCATACATTAAGAAGGCTAAAAACAAATACATGCATGTGCATTTGCATTGAGACTGCTTGGTTTGATTTAGGACAGTGCATTTAGTGTGTGCTCTGTGCTCTTTGTTGAAAGACCCTCAGTTTTCTTTCCTTTAGTAGCTAGGATTTTCATTGCTGAAAGAAGATAAAACATTTGTTTATCATCTTAGACTGCATTTTAGGAATTGTATACACATCACATGGTGAACCTGAAAGGAAAATTTTTAAACAAGATCAACTATAAAATAAATTTAATGAATCTAACAACGCTTTGGAACTTAACGCACAACATCTAGAAGTCTAGGCTAGAGACGTATTCCGGCGTCATAAAACCTGGTAACTGTTGTTTTCATTGTTGGTTGGGTGATTCCTCCACTTTGAGACGGCAAGTGCCAGTACGGACTTGTGCTCCCACGTACCGTCGAGTATATATTGGGAGACCACAATAGGCTGCATCCTTTATCCTTAGGAAGCCGTGTCTGCTGCCCTATCGATCGCAATGCACTGAACACAGCATTCGGGAAGATTGACTGTCGTACCATAAAAAGTATTATGTAGTTTTGCGATTGGTTTGGTAATCCCCTCTGCCTAGATTTCTAGAGAAGTCTATTTTGCTCCTTTTCAGACTCAAAGGAAAAGGTCCATCTGAGCACTTGTCACTTCAGGCTCATTAAAAATCGAAGGCGACTAGAGTCATCTTTTGTTTTTTCTCGACTCTTAAAAATTGAAAAAACAAGTTGTGTCAAAGCGTCTAAAATTTATTTTAATTTGAATAACATCACAAGTTCCCTCGTTTGTCTTTAGGTTGAGAAAAATGGAGTCTACCAACCAAGGATTTCCCCTTGGAGGAAATCCTAGTCCTTTCTCTTCTTGGGGAGATGTTGGTGCACCCCATATGGCCACATTGTCACTTCCAGGGTTGACGATTGGTTTGCCTGTATGGCTCTTCTCTACCTCTGTCATTCAGAATACCGTAATTCCTTAACAGTCAAGTCAGCAACTAAGTGATACTAGAGTTAGACCCCAACCTTCCACTTCATCCGTTTCTCCCTCTCCTCCTTCCTCTTCACTTGATGAAGCTGGTAAAGCTAAAGATCAAGTAACTAAGAAGAAGAAGAAGTGGAAAGAGAAAAAGGAAAAGAAGAAGGAGCCAAAAGCAAAAGGGGAAAACCATGTGTCGTCTAGCGAAAATCCTCACACTGCACCGTCTAAATCTAAATCTCCATGTGTCATTTTCAAAGGAGATCACTATCATCGAGATTGTCCTTGCATCCCTCAGATCTTAAGGGACTGGTCTCCTCGTTTGCACAATCTGGTGTCGTCAACATCTGATGATCATGTTGAAAGTACACCGTCAACCAGTGAAAGCGAAGTATCTAGACAAAGAAGGAATCGCAAATTTCCTTGTAAATGTGTGAAGGCGATCACACCATCCACCGTTGTCCCTTCCTAGATGAAGCCAAAAGAGTTTTGGATGACCGTCCTTCTTCACCACTACGGCTCCCTCATGGATATAAGAAACTCTTGCCGAGTCCACCATTGGTTGAAAATCCGTTTGACACACCGTTGTGGTCGGTCGAAGCATCTATCATTGAAAATGAACCCTGTGAATCCATACCTGATGAAAGTCAAAAGGTCGAGGCGACAGTTGACCCGGTTTTGCCTTTAGAGGGATCATCCTCGAATGATACCGTCACTAAAGAGAAAGAGAATGACACCATTCAAATTATTTTCATAAACACAAACTTTGATGAACTTGGGGGTATTCTACCCATTCCTTTACCACAGGAAGGAAGTTCATCAGAGTCATATCCGTCCGTCTATTTGATCCCACCTTCGAGCAACCTAGTCGTTTCCTTCAATTAGAATCTACTAGGCAGACCCTATTTACCAACTAGTGTACCATTCTGAATCATTGTACAAGCTTATAGAATGGTCATGGCTAGTACCATCATAGATGAAGGGGCTTCTGTGAGTATCCTTTCCTCAACTGCTTGGAAAGTGCTTAGTTCGCCATCGCTTTTGCCTGAAATGAGAAATCTAACAGGCTTTGACAAAGGAACCAGTCGACTGTTAGGGATCCTTCCCAATGTGCCCATTACTGAGAAGGAAAACCATTCACATGAACGTGATGGTAGTCGAAGGACACCAAGATTATAATCTACTCCTTGGGCGTGACTATATTTATTGCATGGGAGTCGTTGTCTCCTCACTCTTTAGAGTAATGTGTTTTCCGCACGAAGGCAAAGTGGTCAAGCTCGTAGACCAGCTATCATTCCCCATTTCACACATAGAAAATAGTCAAATGCCGTCCCTAAATGGTCTTTTCACACAGGGAATGTCTCATCGATCTCCAATCCATCCACCTAATGAGCACGAGTGATTCTGGAGGATATGGCTGAAAGCCAGGGGGCATGCACCTTGGCCTGCTTCGGCAACGAAACTCTCGGTATAAAGTAGGTTTCCGCGGAGGAAGATGACTGGTCCGATACCCGTTCTAACAAGAAAAGGGAGTTAGACCAGAATAAGATTTCCTCATCAAGGTTAGGAGGTTGGGATTTAGAACCACCCTGGTCCAGATGGACTAAGCCAGGAAGTGTTTCTATCTGCAACGTGGATGGAAACTATCTTGCAAAAGTAAGAGCTTCTATATGATAACCTGGAAATTTTTCATTATACCTGGGGGCATGCAAACCTTTTGTCATGCAAGCGAAGAGCGACCATTTATTTTTTAAATTTGTAGATCCTCTAACCCTTTAAACTCGTAGGATTGGTCGTTTCCTAGCTTGCATAAAGAAAGGATCTGGGGAAAATCTTTAAAAGGTGCAAGCTCCATAAAAAATGGCATCTTAGATGAGATATCCTTATTATATGACTGGCACGAGCAGTTTTAACGTGGAATTCAAGCTCGTTAAAAAATAAACATAAGCAATGAGAAAATGTTTGCCCCAGAGTTTAAGCTCATTAAAAAATGAACCAATCCCCGGTAAATAACCATTGTGAATGCATTATCATCAACTTTTGAGCCTCGGTCGTGTTCTCATCATCACCTCCAATCTGTTTTAGCTGATCATTCGCCTCCATTTGATTGATTACCCCTTTCGAGGAACATTTGTGAAGAGTGATTCTGTTAGCCATCCTTGTGACACTCCCGTGATTGGAAAATTCCAAACCTTACCTGGAATTATCCGCTACCAAAAATCATCACTCGTTCCTCAGAAAACGAGTCTCCTTTAAGCTCTTTTCAACTGACTCGTAAAATATGAAAATATTGCCAAGCGATTAGCCTCTCCAGCTCGTTAAAGTCATCAGAAGTGCTATCCCTCCTCTAGATTTTAATCTTTTTGGACTTGACGGATTATTACACAAAAAGATCGAGCGCTTGTCTTGTTCGACTCATTAAAACTATAGAAAATTCATCCCTTTTGTATTATTTTACGCTTTTTTGGACTTAAGGTATTATATGACGAAAAAGAATCATTGGAGTTTCCTTTCCATCCCTTTCAGACTCTCTAAATTTGAAAAGGATCGAGTTATCTTTGTCGTTAAACTCGTTAAAACCTAATAGTGACAAACTTGGCCAAATGGATGAGAACGAGTTTCACTGTCACTAGGCTCATTAAAACATAGCGACAGGTTCGTCCGAAGGGAAAATTATAGAAAAAGAATATGTTTTCCTCCTCAAGCTTGACAAAAATAAAGAGGTACTGGTCAGCAATGATTGGGGAAAATTGGGAAGAAAACTTGAAGAAACTTTATTGGTAGCAAGTCGCTCTTGAATGTGACACTTTCTCTCCGCATCCGAGTCAGGTTGGGTTGTTCCGTTCACTGGTCATATCACCATTGGTCCATCACACCATCCATATTTGGGGTTAACGCTACCAATCCATCGTCAGTGTCATCGATATGTTCAAGAGAAGTCGCTCAGAGAATTCACCTGTGTCTCATCCGCTGCAATACATTCACGCTCCATTCTTTCATGACCGCCACCCTGAACCCTATATCATCAGATCATTTTCACCTCCATAATAATTTGCTCCATTTTGTGTCGTAGATGTGGGATTCATTAAGGCCCTCCTACGATGGGTCACTTCTTGTCGACATCATCTCATTATCCAAGAAGTTGACTTAGGAACAACCCCTTTCAGTACTTTGAAGCTTACATGCCTCAATGGCAAGTTTCTCACTTTTGGCGACAATTTTACATCAATGACCTTCGACCGGAAGATTTTGCATGGTGTTCGACGCCAAGTCCCTTTTTCACACCATGCGAATTGTACTGTAGTACCTTGAGGATCATTGACATTATTGGTGACTCCTCTCGTGCCTGTTAACAGCTTACATCATTGGCTAGTAATCAGGCGATGTCTTTCAATGTTCGACTCCAGAACATTTTTCACATGGATCGACTTGTACTCCGAGTGAAGATGGAACAAGTTTTGAAGACCCCGGATCTAGTTTCATCCATTCGAGTTGTGATATATTCAGGAAAATAAAGACATCAAATGTACATCATTTCCGAACAGATGATCATCCAAATCAAAGGATGATGACTCCATTCGAATCATCAGTCTGCTACACAGACGATTGTCTGTCCTATGTACATGAAAGTGAATTTATAAATCTGAGCATGGGAATGCCCACCTCAGCTAGATCATGAAAAATATTATGAAGAGAATGTATTATATTGTATCTTATTACAGGTCACCTCCCAGCTTGAAAAAACTTCAGATCCTCATGGTAAAGCATTTCACCCGACATCAAAAGATTAACGACCTCATGCTTTAGGGGGAAACTGTTATAGACATTTTTTGGCACTGGAAACCCAATCATAAATGTCCATAAACTAAGGGCTCCTAAGTCTCTAAAGTGTTGGTTCACTACGTAAAGTAACAAGGTCGGCTGATTACATCATCTCCCAGAAGTTCTCCACAAAACTGCTCAGAAATGGTCAAAACTGGACCATACTGAATGCCCAGTGCAGAGGGTGCGATGCATATCACCTTCCCAGTGTAAAGGGTGCAATGCATATCACCTTCCCAGTGTAAAGGGTGCGATGCATACTGGATGGCCCCTCTGTAGGGTGCAATCGGAGAGAATGGACAAATGGCAAAGACTATTTGTGAGGTGGAAGATCATAGAATCTTCCAGAAACTTCCCCTTTGACACTTGCCTCTTTGATTTCAACCAGGGATGAGTAAGAGATCATCAATCTCCAAGTGGAATCAAGAACTATCAGAGAGAGGACACTAATCAAAATCCCAGAAGATGACTCACCCCCCTACAATCATCTATATATGGATCCCTCATCACAGAGATCTAGAGGCTGAAATCCTGTATCTTGTAGAGAAGTGTTGTTGGTTTTCTGGTGTAACTTCATAGTTTTGGGTGATCTAAGCTTTACTTGAGGTGAAGAAGGGATTTCTTGCTGGAGGATGATGCTGGGTTAGAACATTTGGTTGTAATCCTCTTGCTATTCTTGATATTAATAAATCTATTCAAGTTTTCCTCCACATTCATGTATGTTAGATTGTATATGCATTTGTGTGGTTAATACATATCTGGTCCTGTGTTGTTTATGAATATAGATCTTTGTTCTTCGATAGTATTATGTTGCTTTGATTCCACAGGTGCTCTCTGAAGCTGTGTAGACAAAGAAAGAGAGGAAAAGATCTATCGAGAAGGAGAGGAACCGAGCAAGGAACCAAATGCAAGACAAAGGTTGGTGTCCTCTGTTCCCCTCTTGTTTATTTTTCATAAAGGAAAACGAAAGTAGTTTTAACTTGTTTGTTTCTAAGATAGCTACCAATCATAGTGGGAATAGCAGCTCTAAGTGGACATTATTCCTGGTAATACTTGGTCACCGGAGACTTTCTCATCATCTGGATGCGGTGAAGTAGGTAAGTCGACCTTTTGGTGATCAAGCATGAGGTTGGTGTCCTATTCCAACTCCTGTTGCTCCATGTCTTCATCCAATTGTTGAAGTGCTTGTTCTATCTCATGAGAAAAGTATTTCTCCTGCAATGGTTCACCCTGTTTTCTTGATGCCAATTGTTCTGATGAGTCAACTACTTGTACAGGAACTGCTTCGTCTATTTTCACATGTTGCGCCTCCTGTTGTACCTGTTGTTGTTGCACTTCCCTCTCCTGTTTGCGCAACTCTTTTTCTTTTCGGAGTTTCTCCCCCATTGCATGCAACTCCTTCTCTTCTTCTTCCATTATTCTCTTATCCCTCTGCCTTTGCATGATTCGCATGTCGCACTGGTGCCTCTTTGCCTCTATAGCCATATCTTCTTTCTCTACCAATGGATCTGCTCAAAACTTGTATCTTTGCTCCTCCTCCATCTGATCGACAATATTCCTCTTAACATTGTCATGTACTGGTATGCTTGCTTTTGATGCTACTGTTGCTACTACTGATGTTGGTGCTCTCCATGATGCTGCTTCATGTTGCTTTTCTAACCACTCCACAGCGAAGCCGACCTATTCATTGAGTCTAGAGAAACTGTAGCAATATCTCCATGGGTCCTCCTTGGCCCAATGACATGCCTTGTGGATCCAGTTGAACTGAACTCTCGTGCAATGATATTTCACAACGCAATGTGGGTCATACAGATTGTAGCTTTGGAGGTCAAATGGGTACTTCTTCATCAGTTTTGCTTTGACATCCACTTGCTTGATACTCCGGATCTCATATAACGTATTCCACAATGGAAGAGCAGGCCAAGGTGCCTTCTTCTTCTGGTGCATTCTAGCTGTCAATCCTCCCGAGATGTGATATGCTACTTCTTGCATGATAAGTACGTCTAAGGAAAACTTAGGTATAACATGTGGAGGCTTATTTGTGTTGAACATTTGGATGAAGGTGTCTAACGGTGAGGCATACCAATCAGAAATGCTTATCAATGCTTCCATTTCTTCCTTCAACATGCAGGGTGGATCTTGTTTGAATATCATCTTGTACACTGGGGTGAAAAAATGATCGAATAGCCATTGATTACTCCTTTTAAGCTGCATTCGGAGAAAAAATTCAAATATGTGTTCACAGCAATCTCCATTGATGACCATGCCCACTCCAAGCTTGGGAATTCTTGTCAGGCACAGACTGCATCTAAGATGTAGGTAGACATGTAAATCTCTGCATGCATACCTTCGGGTGACTGTCAAGCCTTTACTACTTGTTGCTTCAGCTGATGAGCCAACATTCCGAACCAGTTACATGGTTTTCCTTCTCTGGCTAATTGGTCCAGCGCTATCACCCAACTCTGTGGGAAGGTTTCCATGCTTGCTTGGCCATGCAGTCAACATGCAAATATGACCAAGTATTGATATGCCTTACTCAATATCTTAGTCTTGTAGATCTGGTTGGGTGTCAACCTGAATCGAGCCGACTCCTTTACCCAATTCTTCAAAATGTCTCTGGAGTTAGCACTACTGTTGGGTAAGCTAAATGGAGTCTTCATGACAGTCATGGACTCTGACATTTGATACATCTCATCTAATCTCATGCCTAGAAGGTTTGAAGCTTTGTCCCACTAACATTTCTCAAGCTCATCATCTCGGGATCAATGTGAGAGATGATCCAGTGTATAATGTCCGCACATGGGAACGCGGGGTATCTGCATGCAATCTAGTACAAGATGGACTTTTGAATGTTCACGTACACCTAACAGTCTTTGAGGTCTTCCTCAAAAATTCCTACAAATGCTTCATTTACCTCTTTCCACTTCAATTTGATGTCCTTGTCTAGAAACAACTTAGTATCTTGATATATCGATAGACAAGAGGACACTCGCTCAACTGCTGCTCCAACTGCATTTCTGTCAATGTAATGTGATCTTGCTCTCTTGAAATCCATTAATCATGTACTACTAAGAGATGGATGAACACCTGAAAGATCTGGAGACAAGCAACATGCATGGCAAGAAATTTGTTAACAAAAACCAAAGAAAATTTGGGGAATGATACGGCACATACCTTGGGAATTGATAGGAAAGATTGCATAATTTCTTTTGAGAGGCTAGGTGAATGGCTACCAGAACTATGCAAAAGGTAGTCTAGGCTATCTAGGAGGTAAGATTGGTTGCTGGATTTGTGCAATGCATAATCCATACTAATTGTTGGCTGTTGGGATTGCACAATGCGCAATTCTAGCTGGGAGAGACTGCAGGCTTAGGGACTGCATTGCGCATTTTTTTGGGCCAACAGTCATTGTCCCTCAAAAATTTGTAAAATAGTCCTAGAGGATAGTGCTGGGTAGAAATGCACATTTTTGGAGAGGAAGACAGAGCCTTCCTTCCCCATATTGCACAATGTTGTCTCAATGAAGGCAGAGTCTGGGCCAAGGTTAGCCAAACTCTCCGACAAGAAACTTAAAGCAAATATGAAAGTGAATGCATGGTGACACTAAGTGAAAGTGGAAGTGATTTACAGTGCATGCAAACATGAATGAAATATTCAGTAAACAGATCAACATGAATGTGCGTGAAGCAAGTCACCGAATAGGCGACAGTTCATGCAAAACAGTTTCATGCATGCAACAAAAGTGAGATAGAAACAAAAACTGAAATAGTGCTAGCTAGATAGTATACATGTAAACAATAGAAAGCATTCAAAGAAATCAAGCAAACAACACTCACACAAGAAAATACACAAAAATCGACAGAAATGCTGGAAAAGACAAGATGAGGCCACTTACCCATGAACAGCTAAGTTGGATGTGTCAAAGAGTCCTGGATGTGTTGTGGGATGTCAGAGCTCCAAGATCGATGTGAAATAATGAGATCTAATGCGTTGAATAAATAGGTTTTGAGCTCATGATGTGCATGCCACAAATCTAGGAAAAAGTGACACTTGGAGGAAAGTTTCTAAAACAAATTTGCATGTAACCTCCAGCTGCTAAAAATAGCTCCCTGAATCATGGGATTCCTTTTGCATGTTTCCTTTCTCTATTCTGAGTAAAAGCAAGCCATTCTTGCAAGTGAAGTTTCCTTAGTCCCGGGTGGAACTGGTCATCCCAACTGCTCATGCATGAAGTTGCTCAATTGCTTGAAGGAAATGCACATTTTTGGTTGGGAGCTAGGCTGGCTTCCCAGGAGATTTGCACAATTTATGGGCAGAGCAGCTGACTACTACCTAGATTTGCTCAAATTCTGGGTTGAGCAGCCCTACTGTGGAAAATTGCACAATTTTCATTGTGAGTGTTGACTAGAAGAATTATAAAAATCTAGAGCCCAGTAGGCTACCAGACTAGATTACGTAATTTCTAGAGGGAAGGCTAGTTGCCATCTAGAAATGTGCAATTTCTTTGGGGAGCTTCTCAACTTGTAGCTAGACCAGGTCCGGATGAACAACGTATGAGGGGAATGCATCAGGCTGTGATCAAAATGCTACCTTTATGCAAGGAAAACACTGAAGCTTGCGTACTTGATGAAGCAAGACAAGGTGCTGTGAAAAGTTGGTAGGGAGGCTCCAAAATGGAGCTAAGGCAAAATTCGGAGGGTGGTTGAGTTGCTACAACGCTTGGCGACACACTAGTAGAACTCTAGCTCTCTGAATGGATAGCTCCGGAAGTATTGTTCAATTCTCAGATCATCTTGGTTTCACACTAGCTTGATTGTAAGATGTAGCATCTACCAAGCTCTTGGTCGATTGACACACATTCCAAGGCAAGGAAATGCAATTCTTCGATTAGGGTTGAGGGGTATATTGGTGCACAAGTAGTATAGTTGTCAAAGTCTTAGTTTCATCTCTAGTGTTGCTTCACTACCAGGAGACCTCGATAGTACCACGATGGAGTTACTTGCACCACCTCTTTGTGTACAAAGCCTTTCTCTTCTTTCGCCTTATTCATTTTCATTTGAATTTTTCATACTTTTCATTTTTTTCATTTTATTTTTTCATTTTTTTTCAACTGTGCATCGCAATGATTCATTTCAGAGGTGGAAGAGGGATCTCGACTTATTGAGAGTAGAATAGGTTGTTCTAGCAGAGAAGTAGTTTATTATACCTCTGACATGCCTGTTAAGGTTTTCTTCCCCCACCTTACTCTACTTGATTGAGCGGACAAGGGTTAACCCAAAAACAACTGACTAGAATAGATGACACTAGTTAGCGCATAAGCATTGTGTTTTTACCAAGGTTCACTTCAAAGAGTACATATTTTCCTTCAACGTATGATGGACTAAAAGTAACAAGTTCTTCATACAGAGGAAAGATGGCATATAACCAAGTAGTGATAGCTATACAAACCCTCTTGTGCTTTACCCATCTTGCTTCAAGAGTCATACATGGTTTCATGCAAAACTAACCTACGAATGAAAGAAGTGAACTAACAAACAACAAAACAAAGCAAGAGCAGAAGCAAAAGTGAAAGAAAAGCAAGTAAGCAAATAAGCATGCAAGAAAACTGACTAAAATCAAACACTACTCCTCCTAAGCTAATGGTGCATGGGCCTAATCACATAACCTGATATTTCCAATGCAGCCATCGGTGCATTGGTTGACCCATGTTGGTGAAGGCTTGGTCTGCGGGCAACTCAGTTGTGCAAACCAGCAAGCAAGAAATATATAACAATGAAGACAACCACACTTCATGTTTCAAAGTGCCCACAAGATGCAAGTGAGTACAAGTGCATGATGAGCAGTCCGTGGACTTATCATGAAGTTGTGCAACACAGTATGCATCTTTGAAGCATAAGCAGATTCTTAACTATGACATGAAAGAAAATGGAAGAAGCAAGGATAACCTGTGTCATGCACACGTGCTTTCAATGTAAGACTCCTCCAATGCATGAGCGATGGGATTGTGCAGTTCAAGTGGAGGAAGAATGATTTGTGTGTGAGATTGATCTTCAACGCATATAGATGAGTGATGAGGAGCCTTGGGTGATTGAACAATTTCCTGATCAAAAGTGAAACCAACCTTAGGACAGTGAGGGCCTAACATAACCATCAGCTTGGGCTGAAGTTACTCGATAGTCTGGGGTGTTTCAACTTCAATGCCAGATATCTCATCATAGACTGGTGGCTTCAAAAAATCAACTACAATAGAATCATGGTTGTGATCAAATATGGAAGTAAATGGATCACGACAACCACGATCAGAAAAATCAATGATTTCACTGGCATCCTCATGATTAGATGAATCAAACAGAGGGGTAGATGAAAAGTGAACAAACTCATCCTCTGTGTTTCTGGAAAAGGAAGATGAAAGATAAAGTGGATTTTCAAAGAATAACTTATCCTCTCCATTATCGAATGATGGACTGACATCTGGTGTATCCTGTGAGTGATCAACAATGGGTGCATCCATGGATGAAGATACACATGCAAAATCATAGATGGAAGGTTCACCAAAGATGTCAAGAAAGAGTGGAGGAGGCTTAGACAAAAGGGAGTCATCCTTCGCCAAGTGCTGATGCTGAAGCTCCCACTCATACTCTTCATGAATGATAGCGCATGTTGGTTGTGCAACACCAACTCGGTCAGTGGCTTGTTCCTCATTTACAACAAGTGAAGATTGTGGAATGGAAGAACACAAGACAATATCATCTGGAGGAATAGCCGACTGCAAAGATGGGGTTATGGAATAGAATGCATATGACAACTGGAAGGACTCATAATCAAGTCTGCGTGAAAATTAAGTGAAGTGATGTTGGGAGGATGTGAAAGTTGAATAGGTGTGTGTGCATGATCCTCAACACCACTCTGTAGTAGTGGAGCTATTTGATGAGGAGATGGCAGACAGCCACTCATGACAGTGGCTGCATCTGGTTGAGATTGTGCAGCTCCTTCACTGAAGAAGGTTGAGCGAGGCTTGATTTCAAACCTCTTCTTGGGACGAGCATATTTCTTAAGGCAATACTTGAATCGGTCCCAAAGATAGGAAAATTTCATCTGGCTCCTCGGAGCTTGAAACTGCAAGTCACGACAGCACTGCCAAAAATCCATAATCAATTCATGCGGAGCCTTCCGTTGTTGTAATAGTTTCTGATTAAGCTATTATGGATCAAAATGATAGAAGGTGTCTTCAATGAGATCATAGAAGTGCTCAAGTGAGTGCACATTGTCAGTCAGTAGGCTAAACAGCCATCGAAGTGGAGATTCGCGAAGTGTGTATGCAAGCAGTAAGCTAACCTATTCATTAGAACACGCATCTTCCTCATGAAGCATGGAAAGAAAGCCATGTAAGTACTAAGGCCAGGCCACTTCGCCTTCACCATCATACGTGTAGGTGGACAAGTGATCAAAAAAATCCCTCGCGATTGTGACATCTTCATGATTCGAAAAACATTGTAGAGGGAGAACAGTGCAAGAATCCATGAAAGATATGCAAAGGTTCAAAACAGGATGAGAGGACACAAATTGTCATCTGGCCCTCCTTCTAACACCAGAAATGTTGACGGTGCTAGACCCACCAACATGTCAGGGGATATCCCCAGTAAGAAGTCCCAATTAGACCTCAGATTGTTTGTTGTAGGAGTCCCAGCGGTGGCTCATATGGTAATCCCTTGAACATGATTTCACATAGAGGCAAGTAAGATAACTCTATTGGTGGAAAGGGTGTGATAGCTGTAGTGACTCAAGGAAGGTGCATGAGAGGTTCTAACACATGGGGGTTGAGATGAGTGTGCCCCTTGGCAACTGTAATACTACTCGACTTGGAAGGGAACACATGAGTGAAGATGCATTACAAGCTGAAAAGCAAGTTAGCGAGCAATCCAAAGTGATGGTTAAACCAACAACACATTTCATAAAGATTCATATAGACTTATACAAAATATTCCATACATGCATGCGTAAGAAAACAATACATACATCATTTAGATTAAAACAGATAGCATAGAATACAATACAACATATGCATGAAATGTGTTGGCTCTTATTATATAAATAAGTGTAAGTTCCAGTCATACAATACATCCATGTCCAGCCACTAGTTCCAATAGTGGAACATTAAAACCACATCCACTTGCTCCTCCAAAGAGATGTACTAGCTCTTTGCAGTGGAGAAGCAAAGGCTCGTTACAATACTGTCCAAGCTCTCTCCAAGATAGTCTTATCGGAAGCTTGGCTGACCAAAATCCTTTACAATGAGTTATGAGGGACTGTTTATAGCAAAGGGTGGGGTGACCCTTGACATTCCCTTTTGTGACAGTTCAACTACCCTCATGACTCTTCACCTACTCTATGACTATTACGTCCAAATATCATAACTTGATTTACAATTGTCATGACTTTACATTAAAATGCACATGTACCCATGGGAAACAAAATGGATTGAGAAAGCCAAGCTAGACATCACCCAGACTTAGACAACCATGGAATTCCAAATCCTTAGCATATTCATGCTGATTGACAATATCATATTGATGCCAAGATCGGTAATCCTTGATGGTGTCCATGTGTTCTGCAGCAACATCCATCTAAAACTTGAATCTTGCCTCCATATCATCTGGGTACACTACTCAGGCTCCTCTGTCTAACTCATCTGAAAGCATGTGCATCATTGTCTTTAATGCAGTCAGGCCAGCAACATATTTGTGCATGATGTCTGCACTAATAGGCAAGTCTGGGCTGGTGGCAATGCGCATCAACTCGTCAAAGTACGAGTCAAGCTCTAGTCGGACCTGTTTCTTTGTCTTTACCTGGATGAGAGTCCCAATATATGGGATCATGTGTGTGCACACCACAACATCCATAGTCCCGAATACTCATGCATGGGAAGCCTATATGCTAGTGATGAGCTGTAGGAGCTCTTCATAGTTCCAGATCTAACTCCGGATAAGTGCCTTCAGCGCGACTACATTGGCCCTCATCATCTTAGGTAAGTGAAGTAGGTCTCCCTTGTATTTCATCTTCCATGTTTGCATGTCATCAACAGTAGCATGCAAGCTCGTTAAGGTATGTGCTCTTCTAGCACATCGTTGTTGCCATCCGTTGAGATGGACAATTTCCTTAGGCATGGTACCAAACTTGGATTATAATGCTCACATAACTGTTTCAATGGACAATACTTTATCTAGTATTTCCTTCTTCAGTTCAGCTCAGGCAGACATTGTCACCAAGTCTCCTCCTTGCTTGGCCGTCTATAGTTCCTTTGCCATTCACTCATTCTTAGCTATTAGAAAGCGAACACTTGAGCTATTGACTTTGGCATATGCTCTGGTTGCATCGGCTAAGGCTGCTAGATGTTTGCACACATCAGACACTATCACTCGTTCTTCAACTTGTCCAAGAGATGTATGATCCTCTGGAGTTGATACTCCGCGAGACTGCATAACTCTATGTTGAGATTCATCAAATGAGATGTTGTGCATCTCTCCTTCTAGCTAATCACCAAGGATCTAAGTGCCTCCTTGGTCACTGGAGACTTGCTCATCATCTAGATGTGGTGAAGCAGGTAAGTCTACCTCTTGGTGATGAGGCATGAGGTCGGTGTCTTGTTCCAACTCCTGCTACTCCGTGCCTGCATCCAACTGTTGAAGTGCTTGTTCTATCTCATGAGAAAAGTCTTGCTCCTGTGATGGTTCACCCTATTTGCCTAATGCCAACTGTTCTGATGAATCAACTACTTGTACAGGAGATTCTTTGTCTGTTTGCACATGTTCTGCCCCCTGTTGTATTTGCTACTGCTACACTTCCCTCTCCTGTTTTCACAACTCTTATTCCTTTCGAAGTTGGTCCCTCAACTCATGCAACTCCTTCTCTACTTCTTCCATTCTTCTCCTATCCCTCTTCCTTTGTGTGATTCGCATGTTGCCCTAGTGCCTCTTTGCCTTTATAGCCATAACTGCTTTCTCTACCAATGGATCTGCTCGAAACTTGCAGCTTTTCTCCTCCTCCACACTATCGCCAATATTACTCTTACCTTTGTCGTGTACTGGTATGTTTGCCTCTATTTTGACTACTACTACTAGTGCTCTCCATGATACTGATTCATGTTGCTTCGCTAACCACTCCACAGTGAAGCCAACCTATTAATTGGGTCTAGAGAAACTGTAGCAATATCTCCATGGGTCCTCCTCAACTCAATGACATGCCCCATGGATCCAATTGAACTGAACTCTTGTGCAATGATCTTTCACAACGTAATGTGTGTCATACAGATTATAGCTTTAGAGGTCGAATGGGTAATTCTTCATCAGTTCTGCTTCAACATCCACTTTCTTGATACTCTGGATCTCATATAACCCAATCTACAAAGGAAGAGTGGTCCAAGGTTCCTTCTTCTTCTGATGCAATCTAGTTCTCAATCCTGTCGAGATGTGATATGCTACTTCCTGCATGATAAGTAGGTCTAAGGAAAACTTCGGTAGAACATGCAGAGGCTTCTCCTTGCTGAAAATTTGAATGAAGGTGTTGGACGGTGAGGCATACCAATCAGCAATCCCTATCAGTGCCTCCATTGCTTCCTTCAACATGCAGGGTGGATCCTGTTCAAATATCATCTCGTACACTAGGGTGACAAAATGATTAGACAGCCATGTGATTACTCCTCTGAAGTTGCATTCAGAGAACAACTTGAAATATGTTTTCACAATAGTCTCCGCCAGTGACCATGCCCACTCCATGCCTGGGAACTTCTATTGGGCACATACTGCATATAAGATGTAGGCAGACATGTAAATCTTTGCATGCATACCTCCAGGTGATTGTCGAGCCTTTATTACTTGTTCCTTCAGCTGATGAGCCAACATGCCAGACCAGTTACATGGATTTCCTTCTCTGGCCAGTTAGTCCAGCGTGATCACCCAACTCTGTGGGAAGGTTTCTGTGCTTTCTTAGCCATGCAGTTGACATGCAAATATGACCAAGTAATGATACACCTCCCGCAATATCTTCATCTTGTAGATCTGATTGGGTCTCAACCTGAATCGAGCTAGCTCCGTTACCCAGTTCTTCAGAATTCCTCTAGAGTTATCACTGCTATTGGGTGAGCTAGATGGAGTCTTCATGACAGTCACGGGCTCTAACATCTGATACATCTCATCATAATCTCATGTCCAGAAGGTTGCAAGCTTTGTCCCACTGACACTGCTTAAGGACATCGTCCTGGGATCAGTGTGAGAGATGATCTAGTGTATCATGTTCACGCATAGGAATGTGGGGTATTTGTATGAAATTCAGTACAAGCCAGAATTTCAAATGTTCACGTACACTTGACGGTCTTTGAGGTATTCCTTAAAAGTGTTGAAAATGCTTCGTTGACCTCTTGCCACTTCAATTTGATGTCCTTGTCAAGAAATTTGTATCTTCATAGACCGATAGACTAGAGGACACTCGCTCAACTGCTACTCCAACTACATTTCTTTCAGTGTCCTATGATCCTGCTCCCTTGGAAGCCATTGATCCTGTACTGCTAAGAGGCGGATGAACACCTGAAATATCTGGAGACAAGCAACATGCATGGTAAGAAATCTGTTAGTGAAAACCAAAGCAAATTCTAGGAACGACACAACACATACCTGGGGAACTAATAGGAAATATTACACAATTTCTTCTGGGAGGCTAGGTAACCAACAACCAGAACTACGCAAAAGGCAGTCTGGGTTGTCTAGGAGGCAAGAATGGCTACTCGATTTGCGTAATGCACAATCCAGACTGGTTGTTGGCTATTGGGATTGTGCAATGCACAATTCCAACTGGGAGTGACTGCAGGCTCAGGGATTGCATTGCACAATTTTCTAGACTAGCAATCACTGTCCCTCAGAAATGTGTATTTTTGGAGGGGAAGACAGAGCCTTCCTTCCCTAGATTATGCAATGTTGTCTCAGTGAAGGCAAAGTCTAGGCCAAGGTTGGCCAGACTCTCCAACGGGAAACTTAAACTAAATATGAAAGTGAATGCATGGTAACACTAAGTGAAAATAGAAGTGATTGATAGTGCATGCAAATGTGAATGAAAGATTCAGTAAACAGATCAACATGCATGTGGGTGAAGCGAGTCGCCGAATCAGTGACCATTTATGTAAAATAATTTCATGCATACGACAACAGTGAGATAGCAACGAAAACTGAAACAGTGCTAGGAAAAGCTAGTATACATGTAAATGATAGCAAGTGTTCAAAGAAATAAAGAAAATAGCACTCACATAAGCGAATACACAAAAAGTGACAGAAAAGTTGTAAAACACAAGTTGAGGCTACTTACCTGTGAATAGTTGAGTCAGATCTATCGAAGAGTCCTGGATGTGTTGTGGGATGTCAGAGCTCCAAGATTGATGTGAAAGAATGAGCTCTTATGTGTCAAATAAATAAGGTTTGAGCTCATGACGTGCATGCCACAAATCTAGGAAAATGTGACACTTGGAGGAAATTTTCTAAACCAACTTTACATGTAACCTCCAGCTACTAAAAATAGCTCCTTGAATCATGGGATGCCTTTTGCATGTTTCCTTTTTCTATTTTGGGAAAAAGCAAGCCATGAATGCAAGTGAAATTTCCTTAGTCCCGGGAGGAACTGGTCAACCCAACTGCTCATGCATGAAGCTACTCAATTGCTTGAAGGAAATGTGCATTTATGGTTGGAAGCTAGGCTAGCTGCCCAAAAGATTTGTGCAATTTTTGTGCAAAGCAGCAGACTCCTACCCAGATTTGCACAAGTTTTGGGCTGATAAGCCTGGCTAGGGAAAATTGTGCAAATTTCACTGTGAGTGTTAACTGGCAGAATTGTGCAATTCTGGAGCCTAGCAGGCTACTAGACAGGATTGCACAATTTTTGGAGGGAAGGCTAGTTGCCCTCCAGAAATGCGCAATTTCTTGGGGAGCTACTCAGCCTGCAGTTGGACTAGGTTTGGATGAACAACCTATGAGGGGAATGCATCAAGTTGTGATTGGCGGGTTTTCTTTGTGCAAGAAAAACGTTAAATCTTGTGTACTTGATGAAGCAAGACAAGGTGCTGTGAAAAGTTGGTAGGGAGACTCCAAAATGAAGCTAAGGCAAAATTTGGAGGGTTATTCTAGCCACTACAACAATATATAAAGTCTCCACGAATTATGGATGCGGAGCCCGTAGTTAGTTAGAAGTCAAAAAGGGATTCTTCCCTCGTTTATGTAAACAAGTCTATTTTGGAAGATCTACCCATGGTCCACAGACCATGGGATTGTATAAATAGGTGTGTCTTAGAGAGTCTAAGGTAGATCTATGTCTTTGTCTATGGGTATGATGGAAGGAGTTTAGAGATTTAGCACAAAGAAGAAGTCTTAGAGGAGGAAAAGGCTCTACAGCTGAGGGTGCAAAGGCCTAGAGAAGTATCCGCAGCTGAGTGTGCGAACCCCTATAGTTGAGTGCGCAAGGAAGTTTCGCATCTGTAACCTTATACTGAATATCAATAAAGAAGATTGTTGGGAAAATTCACATGTTTTATTTGTTTCTCTCTGTTTTTTATGATTGCGATATATGTTGTAATGAATAATGTATTTATGAAATAATGATATATGGATGTGCGACTTTAATGGATCTGTCTTATTAACTAAACGCAATTAATGTTAAGTGATTATGCAAAGATCATAACTCTTTCTGTTAGGTTTATTGAATACTTGAGTAAATATGAGTACATACTAATCTAAGAGTAATCTAAGGTGCATGTAAGTATCTAATTCATCTATTCAAGGTCCGAAAAAGCCAGTCGTAGACCTTCGTGAAGGTCTAAAGGCCATTCGAAGGGAATTGCAGTGCCAAGCCCTAAGGGCTTTTAGATCTGCATGGAGGAAGATCTAGGGCATAAAAAGACATCACACTGATCTCTAGATGTGGAAACGAGGTTATAACATCCCCCCCATAATGCTTTGGGTGAGACTTCAGTCCGCGCTATGTGAATTGATGGAAAAGGGGCAATAGAGTATGGTTTTGTTTGGCACAACTAACTTTGAACTTGGGTCAGGACCTCTTAAGCCAACAATAGCCGAAACTCTAGATTTCAATACAGATACAATTTGACTCCTATGTTAAGTTGAGGGAGGTTTGATTTGTATTCTCATTGCTATTAATGTTTGCTTGCTTTCAGTAGAGGTTCGAGTCTACATTCTAAGACTCTTTTATTTTGTTCAATTTGACTAAGTTACTTGGAGAAAGTCTATGAAAAGTTATGAGAGATCTTTGCACTAGATCGTTTCCAATTTGATGAAATAGCGGTAACTATGTCAGCAATTGTCATGTACCTCTTTTTCCACTGAAACACAAATAGCCTAGCCTTTTGTGTAGGGCCTGGAGACGTAGCCTAGGAGGGGTGAACTACATCGTCAACATCGATGTTCTCTATCTTGTTGATTTGCGTAACTTTTGTTTAAAGTTATTTATAGTTAATTTCACATGTGATGAAGTCATGCATAATGAACAATTAATTAACAAAGTTGAATGAAGCATCATTTAATTATTCTTGCCAAGGAGAGCAAGAAAGATCTAATTTGCTGCATTTTAGATCATGTAATGCATCATTTACTGGGGGCATTAGAGCCTGGTATTTATGTTAGATCCCTTGATATGTATCCCTTCCATAGTGTTGTTCTCCCATATTATTAGAACCTCTTAGAAGCCATGGCCTTCTAAGGGCCATGATGAGGTCACATAGCAGAGTTATTTTCTTGTGTCAAGCTCATTAAAAAATTAAACAAGATCCCATAGCATAGTTCCTTTTCCTCACTAAAAAATGAAACAAGGTGTCATGACAATAGTTATTTTCCTGTGTCAAGCTCATTAAAAAATGAAACAAGGTGTCATGACAATAGTTATTTTCCTATGTCAATCTCATTAAAAAATGAAAAAGTTCCTCTTCCAATTCGAGTATTCAATTAGATCTCATAAAATTGTTGAGTGTGTGTTATATTCTTTCCACGACTAGTTGCACGCATGGGGGGTTACAAGGGGGGTGATAGCCCCCCTTTTCCATTGTGCCGGGTGCAGTAGGGGGGTCACAGAGGGGGCATAGCCCCCCCTATTGGGGGGTTTCATGGGACAGTAGCCTCCCCTATATGGGGTTTGAGGCAACACCCTAGAAAAAAAAAATTGGACCCAATATTAGGTGGGCAGACCTACCTATGGTTTTGTGCATGGGTTTTGCACATGGTTCTAGGCATGATGGCTTTATGCCCATGGTATTTTGTAGATCCAGTTAAGGGAACTATGGGTATGTTCTAATCCAGGGTTAATGGATTGGGGTTTATGAATGATTTGACATGTATATATATGTACTATAACATTGAAAGGAACATAATAAAAAATCATTCTAGTAGTCCTAGATTTGGGATCCAGGGGAAAATCTTTGTGTATATTTGTTTTATGTTTTATGTTCTCGCCATTGTTTATTTTCTGTTTTTAAAATATGTATGCAGGTAATTTTTGTACAAGGTTAAAACCTACAAAATTCCCATTCGAATCTTTCACTTTATCTCGTAAATGAACCTCCATTTCATCCACCTGTTAATAACTAGTAGTTTACTTAGGTGAATGAAATCAATCTTGGAGGGCATGTCCTTAGGATTGTGTCAATATTTCAAACTTATTTCAAGCAAAGTTTTTCCTTGTTTCAAGCTTGTGTAAAAATGGAACCAATTTCAAGCATAGTTTCCCATGTTTAAAGCTTGTGTAAAAAATGAAACCATTCTAAAAATATTCTTGTGATTGCCACTTTTATCAGCCTATTTCTTCCAGATTAGTCTTGTTTTTCTCATTCCACCATCACCATCTACTTGGATGATCATACGCTTTCACCTTGTGTGTTTTACCCTTTCCTAAGGAAAAACTGCAATGAGTGGTCTTATTAGTGAGCCTCTTGACCTTTGCATGTTTTGAGAAGTTCCATCATGAGTAGAACCAATTTCTACCCTTTATACCTCTCATTCCTTTAGGTGGAGTGCTCTTTCATCTCTTTTCAGACTCCCTAAACATGAAAATATTGTCGAGCACTTATCTTTTTGAACTCGTTAAAGTAAATTAAAGGGCATCTACTCAATATAAGTTTAACCCTTTTCCAGAATGAGATAGACTAATTACGAAAAAGGAATACCTTAGTCGAGCATAGCTAAGAGGTCCTCCTTAGTATTGTTTTCTACCTTTCTGGACTTAATAGACTATCTATGAAAAGGAACCTTGGGATTTTTCTTTTTCTCCTCTTTTTCAAACTCTTTAAACATGAAAAAGGAGTTGAGCTAGACCTTTGTTGGGCTTGTAAAAACGTCAAACAACAATGGACTCGTTGAGCATGATGGGACCGAACCACTTCTTATCAGGGTTCGTTAAACATAATGGGAGGGATTCATCCAAAGGATGAACTTACAGATCAAGCATATGTTATCCTCCTCAAGCTTGTTAAAAAATAAAGAGGTATTGACCAACAATGGTTGGGGAAATTGGGAAAATGGGACATTCTATATATTATGGCAGCGAGTCGCTTTTGAACATGATACTCTTCCACTTCATCTTCGTGGTTGTTGGGTTGGGAAATATGCTTATCTTTTTGGTTCATCACACCATCTCAAAGCCTCCGCTTTCGATTTTGGGTCAATGTTGCCAAATCCATTCAGTGTCATCCGTGTGTTCAAGATAATTCATTGAGTTGATATCTTCTATGATACTCTTAAGCCTTCATTCCATGTCTATTATTCTTGAACTAGTTCCACATCAAAGTCATTATGTCTTGAAACATGATACTTGTTTCATGTCATTGATGGGGGATACATCAAGGCTCTCCTGTGATGGGTCACTTCTTGTCGATGTTAGCTCATTATCCAGGAAGTTGACTCAGAAACTCTTCCTTCGATACCTTGGGGCTTGCGTACATTAATGGTAAGTTTCCCCGCTCTTAGCGACTAGTTTATATCATTGTCCTTTGACCAACAAATTTGGTGTGGTGTTTGACTTCAACCCATTCATTCACACCATATGGATTATAATGCAATACTTTAAGAGCCATTAACATCATCAGTGGTTTCTCTCCCATTTGTTAATGTCTTACATCATTGGCCAGTAATCAAATGGTATCTACCATGTTTGACTCCAACTCCTTTATTCATATGGCCAGACTCATACATTGGACGATTGAGTGAACAAGATAGAAGACCCTGGATGTAGCTCCATCCATCTAGGTTACAAATTCAATATTAATACAAGATCACAATGTATGATGGCTATGATCACACAGAAATTCATCCATTCATGGATAAACTATTTTTCATTAGTGGACATATCTTCTTAATCAGTGTACATGTAATGTTAGCTTATGTGAGGAGCATAGGTATGCCTCCCTCAACAAAAATATCATGATGAAAATGTATTGTAATAGATGATGATCTGAACAATTGTTCATGATATGAACTTGTCACAAGGTAAAACGCTTCAGTCATTAGCCAGTGTTTCTAACTTTGCGCTTTAGGGGGGAATATGTTATAGGCCATTTCATCACATCTACTCAATAGGCCTACAAACTAGATCAATCAACATCTATGAACACCTTTTCATCATCCCTATACAAATCCCTAAGCATGACTCTGTCAATTTCCTAAGTTTTTTACCTTAATTGCTTCATTTCAATTCTTGTAAGGCTCAGTGCACCCTGGCCCTTTAGGGACCTACATTCAGCAAAAGGTTGCTCAGTTTTGCACCTACTCTAATCACAGCAAGTTTTCCCTTGTTGGGGGTGCACTAATTCTAGAAATTTGGGAAAAATAAAAAGAATATTGAAGCTTCCTCTTCCATAAGCTTCCAAGATTTGCTACAACCAAATACCTTGGATAAGAACTTTGAATCCTATTACATCCAACCTTGGATATTTCATCTCTTATCCCTTGAGCTCATCCTCCCATCAAGAGTGGATCTCAAGCCTAGATTAGTAAATGGATAAGAATTCCTAAACTACCATCCTCTCCTATATATTTACTGTCATCCACAAGCTAGGGGTTGGCTTTTAGATACTAATTGTACCCTTATGTCATTGCTTTGATCATAAGAGAGTTATCATTTCCATACATTAGGGTGACTTTGAGGTGTGCATTGTGGCAAGGAAGGACAAGTCAACTTAGGGAGATATATATAAGATCACCTTCCACTTTTGGTTGTAAACTCTCTCATTTTCATATTAATACAAAGAGTATACCATTTTCCTACATGTGTTATGTTATTCTTATGGACATGTGTTTCAATGTTATGTTGATTCATTGAATAGAATGATTGGATAATGCTACATAGATGTTTTAGATATTTAGCTTGTGTTGATTGTTTGTGCAAGTTCTAATTATAGTGATCAGAGCTGCAATTGTAGTTGAAAATATGAGAGGAGAGAAGAGCTTGTGACAGATCAGAGGTAAGCATCTTTCCATTCTCCAATTATTCTAAGGAAAACGTTATAGTATTTTATTTTTTTTGTTCTAGACCAGGCCACTAGGTCTAGGGAAGATACTTTTGTCTGCATTCATAGATTTCGTATAACATGGCCCATGCCAAAGGAGCATTTCTCTAGGTTGGAGCATATTTTGTTCTACCGTAGGGTTTGAAGGACCTTATGAATATTTTGCAAGTGCTTTGACCAAATATTGTTGAAGATGAGATAATCACCCAGATATAAAACCACAAACAAGATGGTGAAAGGTCACAAGATGTCATCCATCAACCTCATAAAAGTTGTAGGGGAATTTGTCAACCCGAAGGGCATGACCAACCATTCAAAGAGAACCTCCTTGGACTTGAAGGTGGTCTTCCATACATCTGTGGGTTGTATTGGAACTTTGTGATAGCCATACCTCAAATCGATCTTATTAGAGTACTTAACTCCCTTGAGCTGTTCAAGAAGGTCATCAATCTATGGGAATGTGTATTTGTTCCTAATTGTGATTTTTTGTAGTGCCCGATAATCAATGCAGAGTATATAGGTCCCATATTTATTCTGCATGAGTACAATTGGGCTCTCATAAGGTGAAGAACTTGGTCATATGTTCCCTTTTTGTAGAAAATCCTGGATATGTCACTTGATTTCTTCATTTTCCAAAAGTGAGTAGTGGTAGATTGGTCGATTAAGTGGACAATCACTGGGGGTCAAATTGATTGAATGCTTGGCCTGACAATGAAAAGGTACCCCCATGGGTGAGGAGAAGATGTCCATGTACTCTTCCATGATCTTATCCACTTACTCTTTTTGCATGGCAGAGCTCTTTCTAGAGGCCATGGATGTGGCCATGATCTTCCCCTTGCTTTGAGAGTAAATCAAGAAAAAAACAAATTTCCCAGTCCAGGAGATGATCTTACTGCATTGCTTAGAAAAGATCAAAGAAATGGTAGCAAGTGGGGCTACCTCTGCTATCCTATATAATTTTCTTCCCAAAGTAATAATAACAGTACGAGGTTTAGAATCATACACAACATGACACTTCCATGAGTATGGTTGACCTAATACAACATCACAAACTTCAAGGGGAGCAACATCAAACAATACCTCATCCATAAAAGGCTTGATGTTGTAGGGAAAGAAAAATTGATGGCTAGCATGGAAATCTCTCCCTCGATGGAGTCACTAGATGGTGTATGGTTATGGGTGTGGTGTTCTTAGTAGATATAACCACTTAATTACCTCTGCTAATATGAGGTTCTTTTGACTCCCACTATCGACAATGAATTGTAGTGGAGCACCTTTCACCCACATTTGTGAGTGGAAGAGACACTCACCCTCCACCGAATCTTTGGGCTCACTTTTCTTAACCTTGGTGGTGGAAAAAGTAGCATTGGTTCCTAAATCAATGATTTGTTTCCCCTTATCAGGTTCTAGCACAAAATTGGAACATGCATCTGAATCTAAAGCTTTCAGCTCAGCCACCAGTGGCTGATTTGCACAACATTCACTTGTGTTGTGAGTGGGGCTCTTATGGAAATCACACAACTTTCTTGTGTCTTTCTTCATATTCCCATTTTTATTCTTTGCTTGAAGCTTTGATGGGTTTTTCCACCTTATCTCTATCATGTGTTCTATAGTATGGGGGTGCCCCTTCCCTACTTTAGATTCATAAATCCAAAGTCTTGCTTCTTATGTTTAAATTTTTGCTCGAACTTCACAACACACTAGTATGCTACACTAAGCGAGGATATTTCCAAGAACTCCATTTCTTCCTAAATGCATTTGTACAAATAACCATGATACTTGAAAACTAGATGTCGCTCAAAGTCCTTGATACCCAAATTTGTTTGTAGGGTATGAAAGATATATGTGAACTCTATAACTTCTTGGTCCCTTTCCTACTATTGTGTGGTCCATTTTATGTACTTTTATTCATAGCTACCAACAAGGTAATATTGTTCCTTAACATCATCTCAAAAATAGTCCAAAGATGGTGCACTGAAAATAGTGAGAATTCCTCCTCAGCCCTTTTCTCACAATAAATTTCCAACCAATCCTTGACATGAGGGGTGTCCTTAAGGAGTGCAAAAGTAATATTTTATGTATGATAAAAATTACGGACCAAAAAATATCCTTTGATCAAATTTAACCATTTATCTAGTGCATCTATCTAGCCCTCAAATCTAGGAATGTCAAAATTAACTTGTACCTTAAAGAGGCAGCCCCTCTAAAATGACTGCTAGATGAAGGTGCTTCGCCCATTGGTATTTTCTGGAGGATTTGGAAAAAATTATCCATCATCTCGTTCCTCTATCACTTAAGGGATTCTTTGAGAAACAATTTGATAGGATCTCCTACTCCCTCATCTTTCTTTTCTTTCGCCATGCGAGGTCATCAGGGTTAGAAAGGACAGTCTTGCAAGGGTTCAAGCAATTCAAGTCCCAGCTCCTTGTACCCTAACCTTGTTGGGGAAATGCATAGAAAAATAGAGAAAGAGTAGACCACTCTGATACCACTAATCTAGATTTATGAAGGAATGGAATGAAAGATAGATTTAAGGCAAAAATACAGAGATACATTGAAACTGAACTTCAATTAATAATTAGCAAATGCTGAAATTTTTTACATGCAAGATGAAAACAAAATAGCTCAGGCGATGGTAGCTTATCTCTAAGAAGATATGCAATGGCTACATGCCTTCTAAATTATGTTAAAATGATGCTCGATGGCCTTTTTAACATGAATAAATAATGTTAAACCCTAAACATCTAAAAACCTAACCCTAGGAGATGAAGTGCCAAAGTCTATGGCCCCTAATGGGGTTAGTTGGAAGGTCAACTTCTCGGGGTCATAATTTTGTCATACAATCTTGATTTTGACTACAAACATAGACGATGGCTCTTTCATCCATGTTTTCCTATTTCCAAAAAATTGTCATTTAGGGCCTCAAAATGGCTTTAGAATTTCAAGACTCAAAAACTACCAAAAATAGAAATCTGTCGAAATAGGAAATTGTGCCAAAAAATAGGAAAATGATAAAAAATAGTGTTGGGGATCCAAGTGGAATAGGAATGTGGCCACCAATATCCACTTAGATCAACTACTTTCCAATCACCCTAACTGGGTTCTCCCTCTAACGCTGAACTAGATCTTGTTGTGGCAATCGTGGCTACTCCCTCTACAACTACTACTTCCTAGTCATTGGAGCATATTTTTTGTCTACCATGGTCCACATATAGAAGGCATATTGCTCTTAGAGATCTTTTGTCTTTAAGCATCTAGTTTGATAATCTTGCAGTCCATCATTTGAAGGATCTCAATAGTATATTTCCCTTGACCAAGGAAGTAATGCATCAAATCTAGATCGTACATCTCAAACTCAAAGGTCAACTCCCTCTAAAGCAGGGCTTATTGAGGTAATCTTGACTACTTCCTCTATCATGGAAATAATTCCTCCTGACATTGTTGCTCACTCTATCACATGATTCCTTCTACTCCCATGAGAAATAATTTATATAATAACAAGATCAACCAAGACTTATCAAATATTCATCAATCCAAGAATACCATGCCTGAGGTCCATACAAATACTTCTTCAGTCTGCAGACATGAGACTCCTTCTCATGTACCTCAAGTTGTTGAGATAGTTCTATGTAAACTTCTTTGTCAATTACTCTATTGAGAAAAGTTGCCTTTACATCCATCTGATGTGAACTCCCATAACAAAAGTAATAGAAATAATAATTCTAATAGAAGTGTACCTAGTGACTAAAGAAAATGTCTCTTCATAGTCCTCTCCCTCTTTCTAGGAGAAACCTCTCGATTATGCTTCTTTATGTTTCCATATACCATATGCTTGATCTTGTAGATCCACTTGGAAGTCACCACTAAATTCCCCTCAGGTCTCAACATAGTCATGTTGGACTGATATTCCTCCATCATGGCATCCTTCCAAACTACCTGATTGTCTACTCCCT
Organism: Pinus taeda; assembly: GCA_000404065.3. NCBI lineage: Eukaryota > Viridiplantae > Streptophyta > Pinopsida > Pinales > Pinaceae > Pinus > Pinus taeda. The sequence goes on along the minus strand of APFE030868194.1, from coordinate 150,689 downwards.
CTGAACTAGGAGCTCTTCTAGGCATCTGACATGGTTCTATATGCTTGTAAGATTTCTCCCTCTTGAATAGAAATCACTCTAGCTGAGTTTATGCTCAATCCTGGGAGAATCCTCTTGTCACAAACTTTGCTTCACTCTTCTCGACACTTGCGTCTACTTCCAGAGCCTTTGAAGCCATCATGATGTACCTAAAAACCTCATTAGGAAGCCATGGAAGAAATAATTATAGCCAAGTAAAAAGATACAAAGACAATGATCTGACAATTACAATGATAATAATCAAGGAAGAAAGATATGAAACACTTATATTTTGATCTAAAGATTTTAGGGAATTTTCAACTCCCTACTGATCCTTACCTTCTAGCATAAATCATTGAAATCCATTTGCAATATCATCAAATTAGATATGTTCATCATAGTCCTCATCATCATCTACTAATGTATGTTACTTTCCTTTCCTTCCTTGCATGAATTATATGGGCTAGCAAATTCTTCATCCTTGATTTATTCAGCAAGCTTAAGACCTTTTCAAGTACAAATCCACTAATCATCATTCTTGGTCTCACTCTAGGGTTTCAAAAACTCTTAGGACCAATATTTCAATACAATTCATATCCTTCTAGACTTGTAGGGTTTACAAACCCTAAAACTTCCAAATTTCATCGAAATACTTTGCAATTCCAACAAACTTGTCATGTGAAAATTTACCATCTCAAACCTTTGAAGAATATTTACCACCTATGAATCTAAGAGAATATTACATACACATGTCAATGCCATGAATATTTATTCAAGTAAAATGGAAGGACTTATTCAAATTTGGTATTTCAATAAGGTGTGATAATTTCTCATTGTCCTTAAAAAAACATGCAATTCTCTTCATTCTTCTCTTTATTCACTAACTTGCTCTTTAATTTCCATATATATTTTTATATCAATAATTTGTTAAGAGTTATACATCATGATTGTCCCATAAGTGTGATCAAGAATTGAAAAATATAAGATGCTTCTCAGGATTCACATCACTTGTCAAAGCAGCTTTCAAGGAAAGTTGTCACAGAACACACTCGGGACATCACAATATCTATAGATCATAGGCAATAAAGAACTTCTAAGTTCATCTTTGTTGTATGACAATGTGATTTATTTTAGTCATTTTTTACATGCCATGAGAAGATCTATAACACGACACTTGTTTAACCTTGAGTAAAGTGATCACTAGAACCCATTCAATCATTTAAATGACATGATCTAGACAATTCCTAGAATCCTAAGACAAGTGTAACATTGCGACGAATGTTCACTCTTATCAATGTTCTAAGCACTTCCACTTGCTTTATGTAAAATTATGAGGCTTTCCTCTCAGCTCCCTTTATATCTTGAGTTCTTCCCATGGAGATTCCATGAAACCAACCTTTAATCAGTCCTTCAAATATTTTCTCACTCACCTCTCCACTACTTGATGCACTTTAGACCCCCTAATTATCATGCCGAGGCATTTTTGGCCTTCCTGTTCATTGCCCGAGGCCTTTCGAATTCCTCCTAAGGTCTCTCGGCCTCCTCCTCTAACAAATTTGAGACTTCTTCCTATGGCCTAGTTATAGACCCTCCTAACTCACTCATCCACTAGAATTTCCTATGGACAAACCCTCTGCCTTGTAATGGAAGATCCTCAATCTATCTAGGCACAACTGATAAGACCCTTGGCCCTCTTCTAGGGTTTCATCCTATACTCCTCAAAAATAAAACAAAACCTTCAAGGCTAAGAACAAATAAAACTTTCCATATTACAAATGTTGAAGTCAATAATCTATTCTACTAGGGCCTGAGAACTTTATAATTTTGAAGACACTCTCTCAAACTTGACTTCTTCAAGTCTCTTTAATGGTTTTTGTTTCACCTAGGCTCTGATACCATGTTCATTTTCAAAGAGAAATCTAATCTTCTAATCTGATAATTAATTTCCAGTGATTTCGTAATAAATTAACTTATGTCAGATGTATCATTAACAATTATACATATAAAATCTCAATATTAATGCAATAATAACAATAGGATCATAAAGAGATAGTGAAGCACAAAAGAGACACAAAATTACCCTGGGAAAACCAAATCTTGGGAAAAACCCAATGACCTTTTCTTATGAGAAATTGTTAAATTCAGCAAAGTACAATCTAATATTTTTCTAATCAATCTTGGTAAAATAGATCAAATATACTAATATAGGTCAAACCTTAGAAACTCAGTTAAAATATGTCAAACTAACCTCATTAAATATCAGTCAATGCTACCCAAAGCTGTAACCACCCCCTCCCACATCTACCCAATTTCACTGGTCTACTAGGTTAAACATGAGATTAAGAGTTACTACAACATGACCTGACCTCCAAGTTTCAGTTATGGAAGTGGGGCTAACAATTGATAGCTCACATACATCCCTCAAGGCTTATGGGACTCTTAGGGGCCAAAGAACCACCTCAAGTGACCAAACCTTGAGTTGGATTATCTTTTCACTGACCTAGGAAAACAATAGCATGCACAAGCCTACAAGGGTGTGCTTATGGCCCTCCAACTGCATGAACAACACTCCCTCCATGCGGTTGCAGCCCAAAATATTTAGTTCAGAGGCCTTGGTCCTGAGATATGAGCCACCTTTGTAGGCTAGCCTCCAAACCACTACCCAAAACTACCTATAACTTCTTAGAATGATAAATGACATAATGGAAATGCTTTTCATACAAAAATTGAATAAGAACCTAACTTAACAAGGCCTACCCATGACAATCATTTTGTCAAACATATGGAAAACATGTGGGTTACAAGTCATGAATGCATGTCTTATCTTAGGTGTTTGTGGTCTATTTGATAATTATCAAGAAGCCTCTCATATTAATTGTAATAACACTTGTTATTCCATGCATTCATCAACCATTCTATTGTAGCGGTTGCAACATCCTCCAAAATTTTGGCCTACATCCAATTTCGGAGCCTTCCTTGGTTTTTTCTTGATGATTGAAAACACTCGGGCTCATCCCATGAGCTCGTGTCAATTATTTACACCGTCTTTTCTTGACCGCTCACCGGTCACATTTTAGCATGTTGGTTGTAATGCCATGCTTGTAGTCATGTTCTAGATATTTTCAAGGTCTACCTTTGTGTGTACAAGTTGTGTTCTCTATGTAAACATTAGTTTCACTCACACACGAAGTTGTATGAAATGTCGCACAAGTGTCGTCACAGTTGTTCAACAATCTATCTCAAGTGTTGCACTTGTCGCTCACACCCTTTGGTCAATCACATGGAGCATGTTGCCTTGTTGGTTTGAGGTGTCTTGTTGTCGAGTCATGTTGGGTTTGTGTTAGCAAGGTCATGTATACATGAGTTCACTCACTCACACACTTAACCATTTTGTCAAAGATCTGTCGACTGGACCATCCTCCATCAGTTGGACCTCCACTGAACTGCACTGTGCAGTCTCAACCCTTAGTGACCAAGCACTGTTGCCCAGAATTGTGTATAGATTGAGGATGCCTCTCAAGCACTCTGCATTGTGCAATTCTGGAATCAACCTGAATTACTATCACCCAGAATAGCGCATAAGTTGCCCAAGAAGTTATCCCAATATGCGCTTCCTACAAGCCTATCCATCAAGCTTCCCGCTGGTCAACCGGAGAATTTGACTGGGCAATCACCCCGGGCTTCACTCCTCCAAAAAATTGTGTAGAAGTTTTTAGATTTCCTGCCTACACTAACTAAAGAAAATGCATAGACAAGAGGTACAACCACTCGATGCCTATCACTGCGTTGTCTATGAAAATTGTGCATTTTTTCCAATCAGTCCCCCTTCCAACGAGCTTGTTGCTCCTCTGTAAAATTGCACAGTTTTCTTGGATTTTCCACTAGCTACCTAGACCCCCTCTCAGTGTAAAAACTATGCAGATATTTCCTACATGACTACCTCCTATATCTATGCAGTCTTTGTGAGCAAGCTCCCACAACTCGCTCCCAGCCTCCTCTGGAAATTTGCGTAGTTCTGCCTCCTAGCTAAGCCAGATCCCGCAGATGTCACTATTTTCCGAGACTTCTCAACCCAATCTATCAGTGACCCGTGCGCAGTTTTTCTTGACAGTTCTCCAAAGCCTCACATTCGAGCTTGAACTATGATTTGCACAGTTTCAGAGCCTTGTCCTCTCTCTCAGTCACCTGCACCCGAAAACAAAAGATGATGCATCATGGTAGACTAGGAGATTTCTATATTTGATGTTGTTGCATCATGAATGATTGCAGATATAGGTACATGGATGAGACATGGCACGATGACAAATGGGATGAACAAGGAGCGCATGCTAGGAGACTTGTTTGCAAATGGATGAACAAAAGAAGCACATGCACATGGAGCATGCCAACTACTAATGAAGGGGATACATGCACATGTAGCATCAAGAAAATTCCAAGACCATCGAAGACTCTGCACACCTTGTCATGTAGAGGTGAAGCCATGATACACCAAGAGCACACTCATCACTCAGTAGCACTACAACTCAACATGTACACCACTATCAGCATGAACCTACTAGCGTTATCATGTCGAATCATGTCATGAGTCTTCTCAGCCACATCACTACTATGGGCCATAATATTGTAATCAATGTAATGTAACATGAAATTCAAAGAGACCCACATACAAAGTTGAAGAGTCATGTATGTCAAACAGTCATGAGGGAAGTCAAAGAGTCACAAGGTTCAAGTTCACCCTTGGCTATATATACCCCTCATTTGTACATGCAAAGGACTTTTCACCTTGGCTCCTCCCACATAGCCTTGAGAGTTTGTAGTCTTTTCTTTGAGGAGCGAGCAATGACTCCAACACCCTGCTATTAGGGTTAGTGATGTATGGTGTACGGATGTGTCTTGGAACTTTCACTTAATTCAAAAGCCTATTAACAGGTCAACACGTTTTCACACATGTATTGTATTCATTTGTAAGACTATTATTTGGATGCTTGTAATGTATTTTGCTTTAACCTGTACTAAGATAGTTGAACTATTTTAGTTGTTTTAGTGCATATGTTGATGGAAATGTGTTGTATCAGTTGTTAACATTGTCTTGCCCCTGTGGACTACTCCATCATGCACTTGACAGATTCATCCTTGTAAACTTGTTATAACTATCATCTCACTTGTGTGGACTATTCCGATGGGTGTTGTACATTCTTTCTGTTTACTTTGTGTTTGTGACTGCCATATCTATGTGGACTACTCTGCCAAAATTTGTGCATGTCCAGTAGTGTTGTGTGCCTCTAACTGAGTTGGAACTATTCCCTTTCAACTTGAGAGTGAATCTCACCCTCTCCCTCTGCATTAAAAGAACTTAGACACAAGTTACACTAAGCACTCATCAAGCACACGAACCTCATTGTTTAAAGACTAAGTATACCACTCTCATGTGTTGACAAGAAAGAACTAAGGCATATCTTTAAGATAATGGAAACTAGGTCATCATACCAAATGGGACTCCTACACTAAATGCTGTGAGGTCTAGTTGGGACTTCATATCGGTGAGATCCCTTGAATGTTGGCAGGTCGAGCATCGTCAACATTTTTGGTGCTAGAAGTAGGGTCACAAATTATTTATGGTTGAATGTCCTCTCCCCCCCACTCATCAATCATTTGGTCAAGCTAGTAACTCGCACTCCCTCTCACCTATGTGCAACTATTAAGTTGGTTACTCCTCACCTCCCAAACATGAACACAAAATTTCGTATCACCACCTTTTCTCTGTTCATCCCATCACCCATAAATTTTCCAAAGCAGTTGGAATGGTCCGGGGAATAAAAGATCTCCCATACGCATCAAAGAAGCCAAAGACCACTCCCATTGGGTTGTTGTCTCATTAGTGGAAGAAGTAGTTCTTGCCACTTGAGAAGGTCTGGTTGAAGCTATTGCAAATGGAGAGGAACCTCCTATCTTCCGATGGGTAGAATAGGACACCCTCATGATCTTGGGCTCGGGCTCTAGTACAGGAGATAGAGGGGAAGGCAGTGGAGGAGGTGGAGGAAGAGACGAACCAACCAACTCAGATCTGGAACCATTAGATTCCGAAGAAGAGGAGGAGAACGAAGAAGAAGAAGACATGGCTGAGAAAAACTTGGAATTGATGACTCGAGGACCATTGGCTCTCCCAAGTTTTTTGCAAAATATGCCAAAGCATTCAGAGAGGATGTTGACAAAGTATGACCCTGACAAAGCAGTGAAGGCTGAAGACCACTTGGACAACTTCTACATACAACTACAGACACTCGAGGTATGCTACGATGACATTGCATGCAAATTGTTTCTGTGCATCTTGGATGGCCGAGTAGTGGTATGGTATCACAACCTTCTTGCCAACTCCATCAAGAACTGGGGTATGTTCAAAGGAATGTTCTTGGAAAAAAAAATTGATGAAAATACCCTTGCCATGTTGCTCAAAGAGCTGGGAAATCGTGAGATGGAGTCAAAGAGAAAGTGAAAGACTTCAATCAGAGGTTTTTACACATCTTGAACAAGTTTGTAGTAGACAAAAAACCTCATGACTCCATCATTGTCGACTATTACACATCTACATTGCCAACCAGTATTGTGCAGTTCATCGAACGAGCTGCAAAACGAATGTTACTTGAAAATTGTGACGAGGCTATCACTATGGAAAAAGACTTGCATGTGATTGGAGTCATTAAGGATGATGAATTAGAAAAATACTCCAAAGATGCAAGTAGCAAGCCACAATCTTCTGCGAGTAAGGGGAAAGACAAGGAAGCAAGTGATGTTGAAACCCTTACTCATCTTGTCAAGAACTTGACAACATAGGTGTCTGATCTAAAGCAACGAATGGTTGAGACATATGCTAGCAGCTGGCCTCCTAGACAACAGAAGAGGAGCATGTCATTAGGCAGCAACAACTTCCCATCTAAAACAGTGCAAAGCTACATCTCAATGTTCCAAATGGAAATATTCGTGAACCCCAAGTTTTTCTAATTCCATAAAGATCATCACTTGGAAGGGACTTTTCTGGAATGGAAACGAATTGCAGACTTAGTGTGCAACAACATGACAAATGTGGTAAACAACGTAGTGTCAACCGAAAGACGAAGACGATGAAAAAGATGATGCATCTGATGACCCACCAAGTATGAGGTAGGTGATCAACATGTATCAATCCTCACCCGCAACATAGAAAACAAACACAAAGGAGAAACCCCCAAAGAAAAATGTTTGATACAATCTCAGAAGTCAAGGAGCTCCCCTTACTGTTGGGGAGATGTAAGAAAAGTTGAAACTGCTGATGAGGAAGGTTGATCCACCAACCGTCCCAAAGTAGAAAGCAAAAAGCAAGCCCAGGAAGACATCTATAGACAAGAGTACATCCATGAGTAGTAAACTTAAGAATGCTTTGTCAGACAATACAAACACGAGTCTAACCCCAAACACCTCAGTGATTTTACCCACCCTTGATTAAAATATTGTTGATGATAGGAAGAAAACTTGTGCAAACATCTCTTTGTTCGAGTTATCTAAGCTCAAGGGTAAATGGGATATTTTGATGCATGCATTGGGGGAAACATCCATATAGAGCACAACCTCTACCAAAAAGGTAACAAGAACATCTCCCAATTCACTCACAATTATGCTCAATGCACTCTGAATAGAAGAAGCAAACTTTGTTTTCCCTCCATTCTTGCTCTCATTTGAAATTTTTAACTACAATGTTCACAACTGTTTAGTTGACTCTGGTGCATCAACTAATGTCATTCCACTCTCCATTGCCAAGAAAATAAAAGCGCAATGGAGAAAGACATATGTGCAGATCATCCAACTAGATTGAAAATGTGTACTGGCCATTGGTGAACTTTGGGATGTGATCATCTGATTATCTCATGAATGTTAAGTTCACCAGTTCATCGACATTGTCATTGTGGACATATCAGAAGTGTATGGCTTACTGGTTAGATGACACTGGTCCAACAAGTTGAATGGACACTTTGCCATAGATTGGTCACACTTATGGATTTCGTACCTGGGCAAAAGCAATCAGATCTAGGTGTTTTATAAGAGATACATGAAACATAATGTCACTCCCATCAATGATGAGAACAAACCATTGGATTTCGCGGAACTCATGTTTGGAAACTGCCTCTTGGAAACACATCTGGGGTGTTATCTCACACAGCTAGCTCCAACCCCACCAAACACATAGTTGGGTCTCCTTCCTTACCCAACTAATGGAAATGAAACATGTAAAATAAATTGTAACACTAGTAGCAGTGGCGGTAGTGGTACTCGCACATCAAGCGGTCCGTGTACAGACGAGTTGTGGACCATGTATTTTGATGGATAAAAGACACAGTATGGCTCTGGAGTTGGGTGAGTCTTGATAGACCCAAAGCACAGGAAACACTTGATCTCAAGCCGCTTGGAGTTCAAGTGCACAAACAACACTACTAAATATGAAGCACTTGTATTGGGCTTGTACAAAGCCACTAGCCTCAATGTTGTTGCGCTCAAAGTGGTAGGTGATTCAGAAATCATGGTATGGTAGGTACATAACACCATACATTGTTTGTCACCTCATCTCAAAAGTTATCAGCAAGAGGTATGGTGACTAATCTCTAACTTCCAAGATTTCAATATCATTGTTGTGCCAACAATGTGTAATGCAGTTGTCGATGCCTTAGCTAATGCAGTTGCTAGGATGACACCACTTAGGGATAGGTTTAATGTTGAAATCTTTTATAATCCTTCTTTCCCTGATAACATAACTAATTTATTTATTTTTTACGATGATCAACAAATACTACACTTCATGGCCAATGTTGATGTCTTCAAGGATGCAACAAATAACGAAGATGAGCACGAGCAATCTCTACAATCTGCAACTGATGAAAAGAAAGGAAACCTCATCCCCAAGGGTGTGGTATCTCTCAAAAATATCTATGAATTGTAGAACCACTTCCAAGGGCCAAAGAATAGCAAAACCCAAAGCTCCACCATGATATAACAATAGATCAACATGAGAACAAAACAAGATCCGAAGTTCGTCAATATCGGTACGTGTTGCACACTACAGGAGTGACAAGTCTTTTTCCGCTTGTTCAAACAATATCAGGAGGTGTTCGCGTGGACACATGATGATATGAAAACATACAACCCACAAATAATCCAACATGTAATTCCATTCAAAGAAGGGGTCAAGCCATTTTAGCAGAAGTTGAGATAATTGCATACGTCACTTGAACCCCTCATATAGAAATAACTGACTAAGTTGTTGGATGCTCGGATCATTTACAGAGTTTGTCATTCTACATGGGTTTCTAACTTAGTTCCTGTATGTAATAAGTCTGGGGAGATCCGCTTATGCATTTATTTCTGAAACTTGAACCGTGCCTCAAACAAAGACAACTACCCTGTGCCGTCAATGGAACATACTTTACAGACAATACCTGGAATAGAAATGTTCTCTTTGCTCGGTGGTTTTTCAAAATATAACCAAGTTCTCGTAGTGGAACCTGATAGATTAACACCATCCAAGAAAATCTTGGCCCACACATGTACTGTTTGCAATCACTTGATGGGAGGATTGACAACCTTCCTGTTAACAGCCAAGACTTAAAGCACTACTTTCAATAAGTCAGGGTCGTGCCTCGCACTATGTACATAGTTTGTATACTGCTTGTTGTCTTTTTGTTTTGATTTGCTATTTTTGCTTCATTTTTATTTTTTTTTCTTAATATCATTCTATTTTAGTTTTTTCAATAAGTGTTTTCCTCTACTGAGTTATGGCTTTTGAATGAGTATGTGGCTGAGATCCAAAGAGTCTTGTGACACTACAACACTTGGCTAGTCTTGTGTCTGTCTTCTCTATGCTTGGTTATAAACCTTCGGCCAATGAAGTCTTGAAAAAAAATATGAGCTATATGTAAGAGAAGCTCTAGTCCAACCATGAACTTGTGTCCACACTGGGAAACCCCATGCATGTACTTAGTCTTCTGCTCTGTGTGTTCAAGCTCATCCAACTTGTAGAAATAGAGAAGGGGAAAATATAAATGAGCAAACCTAAATCAGAGGTCTTACATGCTTCTTTGAAGGAACAACCTTTTCTTCTCTCAATAATTTAGGATCCCTCTTCTGCGCCAAAAATAAATAAGTACCTATGCACAGTCCTCTTTTCAAAAAAAAATACAAAGGCGAAAGAAGAGAAAGGCTTCCTGTGCAGAGAGGTGAAGCATGCAAATCCACTGGGGTACTGACTAGGCTCACTGGTAGTGGAGAAATGTGTGTGTTCCTGCATGACTCCATCGGGGTATTGCCCAGGCCTATTGGTAGCAAAGCATAACCAAATATGAAAACTTGTACTCACTAAAAATTTAAACTCGTGAACCAAACTACCCTTCCCGAATTTGAAACATTGGGATCAAGATGAAACTTGTTTTTGTGTTTGACTGAGTTGGAAAAAGGTGAACCATGTATGTCCATCGGGTAAGTGGGGAAGCCAAAGTAACCCACACAACAATTCAATACTCCCTGATAGACTAAGGCCCTGTGCTGTCAATGGACCAAAACAGAGAAGCTGGTATTCAACCAGTGTGTTGCCAAGTGTTGTAGTGACTGCAACACCCTCCAAAATTTTGGCCTGCATCCAATTTCAAAGCCTTCCTTATTTTTTTCTTGATTATTGCGAACACTTGGGCTCATCCCATGACCTCACATTGAGTCTTTACACCCTCTTTTCTTGACCGCTTGTCAGTCACCGTTTAGCATGTTGGTTGCAATATCATGCTTGTGATCTTGTTTTGGTTATGTTCAAGGTTTGTCTTTGTGTGTACAAATTGTGTTCTCTATGTAAACATCAGTTTCACTCATACACAAATTTTTATGCAATTTCATGCAAGTGTCGACACGGTCATTCAACGATCTATCTCAAGTGTCACACTTGTCGCTTGCACCCTTTGGTCAGACACACTGAGGATGTTGCCTTGTTGGTTTGAGGTGACTTGTCGTCGAGTCATGTTGAGTGTGTGTTTGCAAGGTCATGTATACACGAGTTCACTCACTCACACACACAACCATTTTGCTAAAGATCTTTGAACTGGACCATCCTCCATTAGCTAGACGTTTACTGAGCTACATTGTGCAGTCTTAGTTGTTAGTGACCAAGCATTGTTGCCCAAAATTGTATAGAGATTGAGGTTGCCTCCCAGGCAATCTGCATTGCGAAATATTGGAATCAACTGGGTTGACTATCACCCAAAAAATCACAGAATTTGCCCAAGAATCCATCCCAATCTGCGCTTCTTGCAAGCCTATCCATCAGGCTTCTCATTGGTCAACCGAAGAATTTGACTGGGAAATCACCCCGGGCTTCACTCCTCCCAAAACTTGTGCATAATTTTTCACTTTTCCTACCTGCACTGACTGAAGAAATTGTGCAGACAAGAGGGATAGGTACCCACTATCTATCACTTCACTGTCTCTAAAAATTGCACAGTTTCATAAGTGAGTCCCCCTACAAGTTGTCTCATTGCTCCTCAAAATTGTGCAGTTTTGTTGGACTGTCCACCAACTGCCTAGCACCTCACTCATCCCAGAAACTATGCAGACATGTCCTGCATGACTACCTCCTAGATCTACATAATTTTGGCCAGCAAGCTCCCGCAACCTGCTCCCTGCCTCCTCTGAAAATTTATGTATTTTTCACTGCCAATGCCTCCTGTTGCCTACACTTCCTTCCTTAGAAATTGTGCAGTTTTGCCTCCTAGCTAAGCTAGATCCTGAAAATATCACTGTTGTCCTAGACTGCTCAACCCATCCTCTTAGTGACCTCTCTGTAATTTTTCCTGAAAGTGCCCCGAAGCCTCGCATCTTGACCTGAAATGTGCTCTACAGAGTTTCAAAGCCTTGTCCTCTCTCTCAGTCACCTGCACCTAAAAACACAAGATGATGCATCATGGTAGACTAGGATATTTCTAGATTTGATGTCATCTCATCTTGAGTGATTGTAGATACAGATACATGGATGATACATGGTGTAACGATGAGCGGGATGACCAAGGAGCGCATGTTACGAGACTTGTTCATGGATGGATGAACACATGAAGCATGCCAAGTACTAGCGAAGGGGATACATGCACATGCAGCATCAAGCGAACTCCAAGAACATCGAAGACTCCGCACACCTTATCATGCAAAGGAGAAGCCATGATACACCAAGAACACACTCATCACTCAGCAATACTACAACTCAACATGGACACCACCATCATCATGAACCTACCAGCACTATCATGTCGAGTCATATCATGAGTCATCTCGGGCACATCACTATTGTGGGCCATACTACTACAATCAATGTAATGTAACGTGGAAGTCCAAGAGACCCACATACGAAGTTGAAGAGTCCTGTAAGTCAAACAATCATGAGGCAAGTCGAAGAGTCATAAGGGTCAAGTTCACCCTTGGCTATATATACCCTTCATTTGTACATGCAAAGGAATTTTCACCTTGGCTCCTCCCACATAGCCTTGAGGGTCTGTAGTCTTTTCTTTGAGAAGCGAGCAGTGGCTCCAATGCCCACTATTAGGGCTAGTGATGTATGATGTATGGATGTGTCTTAGAACTTTCACTTAATTCAAAAGCCTGTTAGCAGGCCAGCATGTTTTCACACATGTATTGTATTCGTTTGTAATATTATTCTTTGGACGCGTGTAATGCATGTTGCTTTAACTTATACTAAGATAGTTGAACTATTTCAGTTGTTTTAGTGCATATGTTGTTGGAAATGTCTTGTATCAGTTGTTAACATTGTCTCGGGCATGTGGACTACTCCGCCAAACACTTGAGAGATTCATCCTAGTAAACTTTTTATAACAATCATCGCACTCATGTGGACTATTCCATTGGGTGGTGTACGTGCTTTCTATTCACTTTGTGTTTGTGACTATCGCATCCATGTGGACTACTCCGCTGGAAGTTTCACATGTCCTGCTAGGTTGTGTGTCTCTAACCGAGTTGGGACTATTCCCTTTCAACTTGGGACTCATGCTCACCCTCTCCCTATGTAGTAAAAGAACTTAGACACAAGTCACACTAAGCACTCACTAGGCACACAAACCTCGACGTTTGAAGAAAAAGTATACCACTCTCATGTGCTGACAAGCAAGAGCTAAGGCATATCTTTAAGATAATGGAAATCGTGCCATCATACCAGATGTTACTCCTACACCAAATGATGTGGGGTCTAGTTGGGATTTCATACCAGGGAGATCCCCTGAATGTTGGCAGGGCCAGCACCATCAACACATTCATATACTTATCAAATCCTAAACAAGTCATAGCTAGAGAACATTATAAATATATGCTTATAACTAGCATATAACCAGATTATTAATCATGATTGAACAACGATAAAATCTAGATAATAACAAGTACAAGTGCTTATAAATCACAATAGGATAGCTCTTAATAGTTGATGCAAAATCCAACCAAGCCAAGGACTTCCATGTACCACCCGACCATAGATTGGGCTGAACCAAATCTTTCTTTCAACCAATCACCCTTGTGCCATATTCCAAGCATAAATGTGGGATCTCAAGACATAAATCACCAAGGCATCCCAAAGATTAAACCACCTCCAACCTTAGGCTACAACAATATCGCCAACACCGGTCAATATATCAAGAAGCCCAAACAAGCTTGAATGCCTTAAAGTTTCTTCACCATTACCTTAAGGAATTTTCCTATCTCCACCCACCTATTGAGGGCTTCCCAAACATTAAATCACCTCCACCCCCAACCCTTGGAAATTTTCCTAAGACCATCTCACTCAGTTCCAAAACCTTCTGCCAATCCAAAGCTCAACCAAAAAGAATCTCATCACACCATGGCTATCCAAGAAATGGAAAGGAAAGGTTGAAACCATTTCCATACTAGGAAAAAACCATGCCATTGATAGCAAAATAACCAAATGAATAAATGCATGTACCATCCATTCACACCTTAGCTAGGAAATCACACATACAACATGTTACCTGCAAAATCCTCCTTATGAAGTTGCTTGATCCAACATTCCTTTCTTGTCGTTTGTTTTCCTTGTCTGTCCTTTTCTTTCCTTATTCTTCCTTTGCCTTCCTTTCTCCAATGCTATAGTGATCCAAGAATTCTCTATATGTGCAAGGGTGTAAGAGAATAGAAGAGAGATCCAAAATTGAACTGAAAAAGGTTGTGAATTGATCCTCATAAGCTTTTTTATCATTGAGGCCTATATTTTTCTTCATTTTCCTTAAAGTTTCTTGTTAGGGTTCCAAGAAACTCTCCTAGGTTGTAACTCAAAGATGCCTGGTAACATATAAATTCAACTATTGTTGCAAGGTTTAATGGAAGGAATGATGGTTGGTTCAAGCTAGATAACCACTTCTACTTTGTTTCACTCCAGACATGCATGAAAACCCTCAGACTACAAGGCTTTAGACCACCAATGCTCACAGTTTAGATATTAGGTGAATATGGAGAATACTAACCACACTAGCAGATACACACAGGCCATGTGATGGCTGTCAAAAACTAGTACAAAAACTTTTAAATCTAGTCTATTAATGCAAAGACAGGATGATAGCTCTCCTGCATTAGATAGAAAGAAACCTAAGCAACCTATTCAGTAATGCATTCAAGATTATAACACAGAGATAAGATGACAATTATCTAGTGCTAGACATTAACAGATCAAGAACACAACATATCAGGCACAAGCTTAGAATAGAGGAAAATGGACAGTGAGCAGTTAACAACAAAAGAAGCTTGTATTTGCTGGAAATGAAGATGAGACACTACAAGTGACAAAATGTCTACAGTCTCTAGAAGTTGAACCTTACATCGAATGCCAACCCTAATTACATCTTTATTTTGGGTATTTATAAGTTTACATTACAATGGCCTCTGGCTATGTAGGTATGGAGGGGTCATAATTGACCACCGAATGCATTTAACTGCCTGATGGAGTCTCTTAACAAGGTTTCTTGTTTTAGTGGGTGAATATGATCTGTTCAGGTGCTGTGCTTTCCTTTAGGTGGTTGGAGTGCTCATACCAATGGAGTCCATGATTGATAAATTCAGTTACAGAGTCATGTTGTGTCTTTTCTCCTTTGGCCATGCTTTATGTTAAATATGGTTGTTGGGGGTATTACAGTAACTAATGCTAGCAAAGCTGGTTATCACCTTCTTCAGGCAACAGAATGTTTAGAGGACGTGAAATGCTTGGGTAGGTGGACGATTTGGGTGAGCAAGAAAAATGACCATCAAATAGGGGAAATGAATGGTGGAGATGGCTTGGCAGAGGCTATCGGCCGAGATGGGAGCGGGATGTTTTAGGGCCATTAGATCTTCAGTAGACAGATCAGATGGTCATCGAGTGTCGAAGTTGCACGTGTGTTTAACGGGCACGAGCGGTTTGGTCGGGCAGTAACAGTTTTCATCGCACCGCTTTCGGGACCTAGGTGGTAAATGCCCGGGGTTGAGCAATTCCACTCAATGATCGACACATAGTGGTGGATGAGAGAGAAAAACTGCTCTCATTGTGCGTTATCGCTCTATCAAGTCACCAGCATGATGAATGCAAAGACCGTTAGATCTCGACGGAGATGATCTGATAGTGGGGAGTGGTAGAGCAGGTCACCTTTATCAGCTGTGATGGGATCCATTGGATCGATGGGTTGATCAATGGTGGGGATGCGGCATGATGAGTTACGAGCGCGCGAAGACATATGATAGGGTTTTATGGGTGCTTTGGGGTTTTGCGCTTGGGGCTGAGGCCAAGGGAATTTTTTCAGGTTTTTTAGAAGGTTCGCTTAGGAAATCAGGAAGATTAAAGGTGAGAGGGGTTAGGAAAAAGGGAAAGTAACCAATGTAAGCCCTCTTTTGGACACAACCGAATGGAACAGATCTCTTCCCGACATTAGAAAATCAGTGCTGCATAGCAGAGCTAACACCAGCTCCTTCTGGGGATGAAAACCTCCCTATGAGGTTTCAAGAACCGTAGACCACTGCCTTTCATACAAAAACAAGATCAACAATGTTTCCTAGTTTTCCATTGGGCATGGTGTCTAATTAAGCCTACACTAAAACTTTGTAAAAGAACATATTTACAATGTTGAGGTCTTAAGGCCTTAATTAACATAAAGTTTCAAAAACCACCCATTGACTGGGCCATCAAAAATTGTTTCTCCTTCCATACTTTGTAGCATGAAAGTGTTCTTCCCTTGAACCTGAGTAATGACAAAAGGTCCAATCCATAAAGCATCGAACTTCCCATTATTTCCTTTCTTTTCCTTCAGTGCATCCCACTTAAGAACCAAGTCTCCAATTTGAAAATCGCCCATCTTTGCCTTTCTATCAAAGGCTTCCTTGATTCTCTTTTGATGTGCTGCAAACTTTTCAATCAATTGATCTCTAATTTGATGTACTTCAGCCAAGTCACTAATCCTCTTTGCCATGTCATTTTCCTCATTCTGCTCTTCCTGCAAGAACTTGGCCACAGGGAGGGTCAACTTGATTGGGAATACAGCCTCAGTGCCATATACCAGCCTGAACAGAGAATTCCCTATGGATTTCTTGGTGGTCACTCTGTTAGCCCACAATGCAAACTTTAGTTTGGAATCCCAGTTCCTTTTATTGTCTTCCAGCAGCTTTTTGATTATCCTTATCAAGCTCTTATTGGATGATTCTGCTAGACTGTTACCTTGAGGGTAATATGAGGTTGAATGCACTAGCCTAATGCCCATTGAGTCACACATGTCCACCAACTCTTTTGCCCTGAAGGTTGTTGCATTATCTGTAACCAATTTGTGTGGATAGCTGAACCTGGTGAAAATGTTTTCAGTCAAAAAATTCATGACAACATGGTGATCAACTTTCCTAGTAGGAATGGTTTCAATCCATTTAGTGAAGTAGTCAATGGCTACTAAGATCCATCTGTGCTGGCCACTAGAATGTGGATTAATTTCTCCTATGAAATCCAAGCCCCACTGCTGGAAAGGGCCACTAGCATGTATTGGCTTCAAGGGTAAGGACTTTAGCTGTTGTTTTCCTTCAAACCTTTAGCATTTGTCACAATATCTTACAAATGAAAAGACATCAGAAAATATAGTGGGCCAATAATACCCAGCTCTAAGGATCTTGTGGGTTGTGGATTTCCAATAGTGATGTCCTCTACAGATGCTGGAATGAAACTGATGCATGACCTCCATAGATTGTTCTTTTTCCAGACATCTTAAAAGGATTCCAAATGGATCCCTCCAATAAAGCAAATTTTCATGAATACAGAACTTGGTTGCTCTAAGCTTAATAGTCCTAGCTTGGCTTGAACTTAGGCCTAGAGGAACTTCTAGCTTTAGCAAAAATCGAGCTATTGTAGAATACAATTCACAAGAAGCTAAATTTTCAGCCAACAACTGGTCATGTCCTACTATTGCTTCTTCTGTCTATCCAACCTCTGAATTTGTACCCACGTAGTTCATGTAAGGCATTTTGTAATTTTCTTCAGCCATCAGCTAAGCAAGGCCCTAACCCTTGATAAGCTTGGTGGGCTTCAATTCTATGTTGAATTCAATAAGCTTTGTAATCCATTTATCCCTTCTTCCATCAACATCTGGCTGCGTTAGGACATCCTTTACTGAAGCAGAGGGCACATATGCAATTACCTTGGAGTGCAGAATGTATATTCAGAAAGCTTTCAAAGATTTGATAAGAGCACAAGCCTATTTTTTGATAATAACATACCTTAGTTCAGAATCCCTTAAGGTTTTGCTGAAAAATGCCACTGGATGCTCTGAACCTTCATCATCTTTCTGCAATAATACTGTTGCAAGGGTGTCACTAGAAGAAAAAGAGAAGATATGGAACTCCTTTCTATAGTCTAGGTTGATTAAAGTGGGAGCTTCCATAATAGCTCCTTTGATGGCTTCAAAAGATCTTCTTGCTGCATCAATCCATTTGACCTTTGATCCCTTTTTCAGCATAGAGGTGATGTGTTTTACCAATTCTGCAAAATTAGGAATAAACCTCCTTACAAAATTTATTTTGCCCAGAAAGGATTGGATGTCCTTTCTTGATCTTAGGACAGACAAATTTTGTATTACTTTCACTCTCTGTGGATCAATCTTGACACCTGTAGCAAAAAAAATGTGCCCTAGAAGTTTGCCCTATTCTAAAGCAAACTGTGACTTTTTAGGATTTACTGATATCCCAAACCTTCTGCACTTTAGAAACACTTTCTTCAAATGTTGCAAATGATCTTGATGGCTGCTGGAGTATACTGTTATATCATCCAGGTAGACAAGGAAAAACTTATCCTTCTCTCCTACAAACACTATATCCATGGCTCTCTGAAAGGTAGCCCCAGCATTCATCAACCCAAAGGGCATCTTAGAGTACATAAAAGTGCCCCAAGGAGTGGTGAAGGCAGTCTTTACTTGGTCATTTGGATGTACAGCAACTTGGTTATACCCTAAAAATCCATCCAAGAAAGACATAACTTTGGCTCCTGAGACTTTCTATAGCAAATGCTCCATCCTCGGCAGGGGATAGTTATCCTTTTTGGAACATTTATTCAGGTTCATGAAATCAACACACAGCCTGATTTCTCCACTTTTCTTCCTCACCACTACCAAGTTGGCTACCCACTTTGAATATCTCAGAAGAACTATGATTTTGGCAGCCAATAACTTCTTGATCTCTTTTTCAATCAGAGGGAGGAGCAAAGGATTTATGGGTCTCCGCTTTTTCTTGAAAGGAATGGTGTCTTTCTCCAATGGGATCTTATGCTGGATGATATTTTTGTCATAAGTTTTAAGATCAATGTATTCCTAGGCAAATACATCAGCAAATTTCTTCATTAAGGTGCATTACTTAGAACTTTGGGCAGCAGACAAATGGGTGGATAGATTTATATACTTTGGATCATCTATACTCCCTATGTTATGTCTATGGGCTGCAGACTGATTTTCCTTTAGGGAAAACTTATGAGGCACATTGTTATGGTCAAACAGCTTCTCTAGAGGCACTAGCCCTTTAGGTATATGATTGCTAGGCAATTGAACAATGTTTTCTTGGCCAATTATGTTCCTTAGCTGGGGCTGGGGACATTCCTCCAAGGTTTCATTCTCTTGATCAATTTGCATTTTAGAGAATTCATCAATGACTTGCAGAAACCTATTTACTTCAGCATCATCCTCAAAAAATTTCTAGTGCTGGACATTATCAGGCAAGGATGGTCTATATTTTAGTTGGACTTCATAAGAAAATCTAAGGGGCATGGGAGGGATGATAATGCTAGTAGACAAAGCAAGGGAATCAGCGAGCTGATTTTTTACTCTAGGAATATATGAGATACAAAAGCTATCAAAAGATTCTTTGAGTCTCCATACCTCATCTCTATATTCTTTTAGTCTTGGGTGCCTTGCTTGGAATGTTTTGTTCACTTGTTGAATGATGAGATCGGCATCTCCAAACACTATTATGTCTCTTATTCCTATGTCTTTAGCAGCGTTTAAACCCAATATTGGAGCCTCATACTTTGCTATATTGTTGGTGACCTGAAAAGTCAGCTTAAAAGACAGATGTGTGATTTCTTGTTTTGGAGACACCAGTACCACTCCTGCTCCTACAGTTTCCTTTGAACAGGCTCCATCAAAGAACATATCCCAAGCCTGTGACCCTTCTTCTTCCATGGCCTGGCATACTAGTTTCTTGAGCTACACCGGGGCCCTATGGGATTCTTCTATTTGGAGAATACATGCTCCAAAATTAGTGTTCACAGTGTAAATGGGATGATTTGTGGGATTCTTCTTGTCACTGATGATATAAGATAGTTGAGCTTCCCTGTATAGTCTTCTGTTTTCTCCTCCAAAAACTGGGATAGTGGCATAAGACAAGTCATTTTGCAATTTCCCACCCAGCCTCTTAATCCATCCTCTGGAAAGTAGCATTCAAAACTTAGGGGGAACATTTGCTACCACAATATCCATCATCATGCTCTTCATGGGCAACTGAGTTAGGGTGATAGCTAAGTCTTTGATTAACCCGAGACATTTCCCCTTCCTCGAATCAAAGGAGAACAAGTCATGATAAGGTCTGGTAATATCAAGGCCTAACTCTTCCATGAAAGCTTGGAGCATCAGATTATGGCTGGCACCTGTGTCCAACAGATAATTGTGGAGGATTTTGTCATGGATTGTCAAGGAGACATAAAATGATGGATAATTGTCATCAACAGGTTCAGTCATTAGGCTAAGCATAATTGCAGGTTTATCATCTTGTAAATTCACATAGTCATTGGATGCTTGTGTGGCTTTCAGCTTAAGGGCATCAAGGATGGGCTTCATAAAGAGCATGATCTTTACAAGTTATGTTAGAGATACATATATTTTTAACTTCTGGACTTCTGATTCAAATTGAAAGGGGAAGGAGACTTATCAGGGCCTCTTACCTCTTGAGCTGGTGCATTGAGGATGATGGGATTTGTTGTCGGTCACTTCTGCTTGCTGACCTGCAACTCTGTTCTTTGGGTAGGATTCTCTTTTACATTACTCACTCTTGACCTCAGGTTGTATCTTTATTGTTCTTTAGTCTGTATAACAACTTCTTTGTCCCACTCTTGACTGGTCTGGTCCCTGAGAAATGACTCCTTATAGGTAGCTAATGTCAAAAAGGCAGCCCTGCCCTTAAATTCCATGCAGTGAATCTCATCCTCTTCATCAAACTGATCCTCCTCCATGACTACGTTCTGGAAAGGAGTCTTAACCCTTTGCTCTTCACTGGCCTCTTTGCCCTGCTAAATGATCTGCAACTGTTCATTCACTCTTTTGTATGGATTTGGATTTCTAGGAGCAAATGAATTAGGAAGCCTTGCCTTCCTAGAACTCTGCTCAACCTTCAGTGTGGATATTTCAGTAGCCAATGACTCTATCATTTTAGTCATTTTGTCTATTTTGGGTTCTGAAGATGAAGAAGAAGAAGAAGACTCACCTCTCTACCTCCTTCTATCCACAAGTCCTTTGAGTTTCTCTGCATCTATGATATTGGATTCCACCTCCAAGGCTACATCTTGCATTTCAGCTAGAGAGGCACATCTTCTCTCTCTTAATAACAGGCAAAAATCAAAATCAAAGGCATTGGCATAGGTGAGTTTTGCAAAGGTGAGGGTAGGTTTTACTTCAATTGGTATTTTGCTATACATACGATTGAATCTTTTATTAAAATCATACAATGACTCCCCATTTTCCCTTTTTAGGTTGCAAAACTCAGTATGGTAGTATAGCAGGTCTTTCTTATGTCCTCAATGCTTTAAAAACACATCATCTAATGCTTCAATGTATACTATAGACCTAAGGGTCATCTCTCTGAACCACTTTCTTGCCTCTCCATCTAGGCTTTGGACAAATACTCTCATCCACACATCATCTCCACTGATATCTAGGTTATCAACATAGTTATAAAAAGACTTAAGGTGTTCTTCAACTGTTACTCCCTTTGTACTAGTGAACTTAGGCATGTATTTCTAATATTCTCCTACAGGCATGGAATTCAAAGGAATAGGCAGGACCAGGGGTCCATACCTAGCAGCGATGATTCTTTCCATTTTGGTGGGTGCTGGTGGGCTTGCCACGACTGGGGTAAATGGAAGGGTACTGGCAATTTGAAAGGTAGGGAGTTGAGAAATGACTAACAGGGCTAAAGGAATATGATGGACTGGAAGGGAGGTTTCCTTTGGACTGAGATCCAAAGGGGAACTTATTGAACAAGGAGCTTCATGAATCTCTAAAAGTATTTCTCCATTGATAGTGCCAGGCTCTATATTTTCAACATGTGCATGCTCAGTTACAAGACTTTCTGGCAGAGATACATAATATTGTTTAGGCTTACCTGATCTTGATGCTCCCTTTTGTAATATCTTACTTTGCTTGACAATCTTCTCAGGGTCAAGCACTGGGTCAGCTGGTGATTTCTGAGGATTTCTCCGAATGTGTCTCACAAACTGAGCCATAACTGTGATGTGGAGTTGCCAACAGGTTAGTCCTCCAGTAGAGTCACCAAATAGATGATTACAACCAAAAATGTGTCCAAACTTTGTCTATCATCAAAGCTGGATATGTGTCGTTCTCCGAGGGAAGCTGAGCTTCAATCTCCTCTCCCCAGTAGCAGCACCAATTATGTTAGGGTTCCAAGAAACTCTCCTAGGTTGTAACTTGGAGATGCCTGATAACATATAAATTCAGCTATTGTTGCCAGGTTTAATGGAAGGAATGATGGCTGGTTCAAGCCAGATAACCACTTCTACTTTGTTTCACTCCAAACATGCATGAACACCCTCAGACTACAAGGCTTTAGACCACCAATGCTCACAGTTTAGATATTAGGTGAATATGGAGAACACTAACCACACCAGCAGATACACAAGACCATGTGATGGCCGGATGCAACTAGTACAAAAACATGTAAATCTAGTCTATTAATGCAAAGACAAGATGACAGCTCTCCTGCATTAGATAGAAAGAAACCTGAGCAACCTATTCATTAATGCATTCAAGATTCTAACACAGAGATAAGATGACAGTTATCTAGTGCTATACATCAAGAGATCAAGAACACAGCATATCAGCCACAAGCTTAGAATAGAGGAAAATGGACAGTGAGCAGTTAACAGCAAAATAAGCTTGTATTTGCTAAAAATGAAGATGAGACGCTACAATTGACAAAACGTCTACAGTCTCCAGAAGTTGAAACTTACATCAAATGCCAACCCTAATTACATCTTTCTTATGGGTATTTATAAGTTTACATTACAATGGCCTCTGGCCGTTTAGGTATGGAGGGGTCATAATTGACCACCAACTACATTTAACCACCTAATGGAGTCTCTGAATGAGGTTGCTTGTTTCAATGGGTGAATCCGATCTGTTCAGGTGCTGTGCTGTCCTTTAGGCGGTTGGAGTGCTCGTACCGGTGGAGTCCATGACTGATAAATTTAGTTACGGAGTCGTGCTGTGTCCTTTTCTCATTTGGCCATGCTTTATGTTAAATATGTTTGTTGGGGGTATCACTATAATTGATGCTAGCAGAGCTAGTTATCTCCTTCTTTGGGCAACAGAATGGTCAGAGGATGTGAAATGCATGGGTAGGTGGATGATTTGGGTGAGTGAGAAAAATGACCGTCAGATCAAGGAAATGAACAACAAAGATGGCTCGATGGAGGCTATCAGCTGAGATGGGAGCAGGGTGTGTTAGGGTTGTGTTGATGCTTCGAAAATCGCTTCATCAACATCGAGGAAAACCACCCAGTCCGGACCTTAAAGGCAACTCCTTTTCCATTTGATGTGGTGGCTCCGACCAGATATAATGGGACCAGTTTCCCAATGATTTGTAAATATGATGGATAACTGGTTGATTTTGTATTATCTAATGATAATGATGGATGATTTATTCTAAAATAAAAAATTATAAACAACTAATCTATCCCAAGAAATTTCCACTTTAGTGCAACTTTTGTTGATCTTTATCTACAAATAGGCATATAGATGACTCCATTGATAAAAAAATGCATTCATTCATATGATAATTACTTTGTTCAAGTAGTTGAACAAAGTAATAAATAAAACATTATTACACTATTCTTCATATATCATTGACATAAATACGATTGAAAGAATAACATTACTTAAACATTCAATAGTGATAAGTATAAGGACTACTGTTAAAACACATACATATATCAAATGATAGGAAGATTGAATAAACGTGGATTCATATAAAAGAATGGAGCAAAGACATAGATAATAGTACCATATGTAATTTGAATCCCTTCCGATATCAATTGCATTCAGATTCCATCTTCTAACTTAGAAATACTCTCACAAAAAGCAATAGTGCATATCTCGTGAAAGTATTCTTCACTAAAATTCAGAATATAGGCCCGGTCTTCATAAAAAATATATATCGGAAGCACAATAGTGTGACTCCCGTTCCAAGTTTTATACAAAAATTGAGGACCCTTTCTAAAGACATGAAAGGGTATATAAATACTACCTAAGATAACTGATTATGAAATAAAAATGCTATGACATGGTATAACCAAATCATGAAGATCTCCTTGAAATAGGCATGTTTGCAGTCGGTAGAATGATTCACTATTTTGGCCGATCATCCTTTGGCTTGAGCTAGCATATAGCAAGCATTGGTTGCAATTCTGGAGGGTGACTCAGACGTGAATGCAGTTGGGCTGAATACATAGCATCATGAATTTAGGGAATCATGTAATCGATTGCATCGGTTAAACATTTCAGTGTTGCCTTTTGACTATACAGTTTAACTAGGAAGAACCAAAAGGTGTCCCAAGTTAAACTTTGGATGCCTGTGATTAGTCTCTCCTTTTCTAAATCTTGTTTGCATGACTATTCTAGTGCTTTAGCTGATGGAAATTTACTTGGAGTGCACTCTGAAATCAAATTAGACAGATAAAGAGTATCATTAATTAATTCAATCAAATTACCAGTCGTTGATCTACATCTTGAAGTTTCCCTTTCTTCTTTCATCAATTGAGATTTCCATTCTAGGAAAGAATTTCCTTGTGTGATTCTAGAATTCTAGGCAAATTTACAGCTTTCCCTTCATTGGTTTCTTACCAGGCAAGAAATTTTGTTAATGTCTTATTGGCCTGTTCCAAATTCTATCTTGCGTCAACTGATTTGTCAATCATTAATGAAGAAATTTCACAAAGGGGCTCAGCAAGAGAAATATTATGACATAGTAATTTTAATTGATTAACCAATGCCTTATTGATCTGGAGAGCTTTGGATCTGAATTCTGCTATTTGAGGAAAACTTTTGAATTTTTTTATCTGTTGTGATAGTTGAGCGATTTGGTCATCTTTTGTTTTGCTCATTTGTTCATTCATTGACTTCAGCTTGGCCAGTGCGAGGGATAGTTCTTTTTGTTTCTGAACTGCACTTTGGTCTATCCTCTACTTCTCCTTGAGCAATTGCTCGTTTAATTGGTTGTTTAATTGCTGCTATGCTGGGAACTGCTGCTCTAACTACTCTATCCTCTGTTGTCTTTCGGATACCTGTGCCTCCAATGAACCAATTGTCTGATCTTTTTCTTTGAGTAAATTGCTAACTTCTAATTCTTTATCCATAGTAGCTGCTGAGTATGCCCCGGCATATTGAGAGAGTTTTGTAAGGTCTTCGGAAGGATTAATTTCTTCTCTCCATACCACATTAGCCATTTCTGTTTGTGCAGGTAAAACAAAAGAATGATCAAACTTTCTCTTTTTCCTTTTTCTTTTTACTACAACCTTATGCTTGGGGCTGTAGAAGACATCTAAAGGTGGTATTTCTTCTACATGTAGGATGATTTCATTAGATGGATTTTCTGGAATTATCTCCATATTTTTCTGAGTGATGGGTGGGCTGCTAGTTCCTACAGTTGGAACGTATTGGTTGTTGTCTTGTGACAAATTGTCACTTCAAGCATGGTGAATCCCTGTAAGGTCTCAATATTGCTTATAATTGAATTGAACTATTGCCATTCTTTAAGAAGCTTGGGATCAATCTGAGTATATGTATCCATGAGTTGGCTATATTTTCCCTATTCCTGTTGTTGTTCCTGTTGCTGTTGTTGTTCATGTTCAGAGATCTTTTCCACATCGGAAGTCTTATTAGTAACTATTTGTTTAGTCTGACCAGATGACTGGACTATACGAGCTGTGACTAAGAGGTCTAGAGGTAGAGTTTACAACCTCTGTTCTCTAAGCCTATTAAACACTTCTAATCCTTCATCTTGATATTTGATTCTAGCTAATGATTTAACTTGAAATAAAGACTCGGCTGAGGAAAATAGATCATTGAATTCATCCTTTTCATGATCAAACTTTGCAAGTTTGGCTTGTTCAAGAACATTATAGGCAAATTTTCTTGGATCATATTGTCTGTTGGGAATGGTTGCAAGATTTAGCATTTGTATTTTTTCTGCCTCCTTTTTTGCATGTTTATAATCATGAAGAGTGAAAACACCTCATCTTAAAGGGAATGTAGGCCATGCCTATTTCTTGGAATTTCTAAGGGTTTTGGATGTCCCTTCTGTTGTTATCTGATAGGCCAATTCCCGAACTAACAGTTTATCGAGCACATACAGGGGAAGAACATGGGGTTTTGTAAGGCTACCAAAAAGCCTTATATAAGTAAATTTTTCTTCCCCAAACCAATTTCCGACTGCTGTCAAATCTGTTTCTGCTTCCGGGGATACCCTGGGAGCAGGCTTATAAAAAATGGAGTAATAAATAGGTACAATAAAACCGTTGCAGATTTTATACAAATTATTTTTGTAATTAGCCTTCCATAACTAATCATGATAAATATGGATTGGTTTAGGGTCTGTGCGGATCCATCTCCACCCGAGTAATGGAAATTTAGAATTAAAACAAATAGTATCCATAATGAATGCACTGTAATAGAATGGGGGAATAGTTCGAGTAGTTTCATTTGTTTTGTATTCTAGGATTGTTGTGGCTAACTTGTCAGATAAAATATTGGCCCAATCCATACATAGCCATTGATTGCTGCCTCCATTAGAGGGACCATTTCTATAGTAAATTTAGCAAAGTCATGTATTCCCCACATCCTACACATCATAGCTCTGGCATAATAGTAAGGAGAAGCCAATGAGTCCACAGAGTACTTACCCGATAATTCGTGCTTATGCTTCTCAGGAAAATGTCTCCATTGCTTGGGCTGATTTTGACTCGTTTTCGTTTGCAAATGCTTCAAGGAAGGCTTTGTTGTACCACTTTTTAGGCTAAGGTAAGTGATACATTTTCCTTAAATCATCCAACTAAAATGAGCCGAATATCCTCCCGTCAACTGTGCAAAAGGTTCTGTTTGTAACTGGAATTTTTTCCACCACCCATCTCACGACGTCAGTATATGGGAGGACTTTGGCTCTCGCGGCTATTCTGTGAAGAAAGGAGCATGCCAACTCTTTAAGAGTTCCTTTAGATTTATTAGTTGAATCAGTTGTGGCCTCTTTTGATAATTCTTCAGGCTCTTCAATTTCAATTAGATTATAGATACCTTCCCAGCTAGTGTTCCTTAGTTTGATACATTTCGTGTCTAATATTAATCTCTTTTTACTTGGTTCGGGATCTTTGGCTGGCTAAGCTGCTGCTATGGGCTACTGCCACAAATTTCTTTGATTTCCTTCCCATTTTGCTTCATATTTCTGGTTTCAGCGGAATTTTGCACAAGCGATTGAAAAACCGTGATACAGAGAAATGTTGCAACAAACCAATACGATAATAACAAAGAGTTACGTCAATCATTAAGTGGTAATGGAATATAGTTAAAGGCTACCGCGGATGAAATCTAAAGAAAATATCTACCCTTAATTACTTCATTCGATAGTCGTTTAACCTGTCAATCATGGTAAAGAAGGTTTTAAATTCCCATCATGTCGCTTATATGCCAAATGTTAATTGAAGTGTGCCTTAGATTTGTTTGATGGATGGTCAGTGATAACTCACAAATTGGCGATCGGGAACGTCAAGGGAAAGGATTTAACACTTTCTTTGAATATCTCCGATCTCTGAAAGGTGATGTATGCAAATTAATTTAAATATACCTTCGAAATGCGCGCCTAATAAATATATCGCAATCGGGAATGTGGTCGGGCTTAATTGTTTTATAAATGTGATTTCACTGATTTTCCGATTGCGATATGATTTATCGCATCGAAGGAATTAAGGGGCTTCATTACATTGCGCTTGGCATTTGACTTCTCTGATATCCGATTGTGATTTCGTTTTTGGATCGGAGAGAATGCATAAGGTTTATTGTGGCTTTGCATATGTTTTCTTTGTTATTGCAATATGCGATCTTCTGATCGCTTTATCACAATAACGAAGAGTTTTATAATATTTTTTAAAGCCACTCTTTTATTTCTATTCAAAAGGCTTTTAAAATTATTCATTTACCTTAAGCCTTTTGATAAGGGTTTTTCTTATGATAGGTTAATACCAATTTATTTACACATCTAGCTAAGTTTATTTTTTTTAAAAGGGACCCATTTCATATTATGATTTTGTATAAAAAATTTATGAAATGGGGGGTTGTTCTATAGCACAACAATTGGCGATTCACTGGGAGAAACAATTATCTCTGGAGAAAGTATAATACTTTAACTTTCTTAATCTGGAAACCTTAATTGATAGAGAAAATCTAATATAACTAGGTAATCATAGATTCTGAATGTAATGATACCTATTTTTTCTATTTCTTTTATCTTCTTAAAATTACATACATTCTAAGCTTTAAATAAACCTTAATCGGTTGATGATGATAAAACAAAACACTTTTCCAACTTAGCTTTTATAATGACTGCTTTATCATAAATAGAGCCTCTGCTGCCAGCAAACGTCTATAGTCTTGACAGGGTTACCTTTTAACCATTTGATCATTCATTATTCCATCCATTTCAGAGTATAATTAAAAAGAATGAATCCAAAAGATACGTTTCCATATTTTTTGTATTGCATTTTCATTTTTTCCTTATTTTGTAAGATAAAAAGACATTGTCCTGGTTTGGTGGCCAGCTATTGACAATGCCATTCACTGGTTGTAATTTAACTAAACAAGCTGGCTCGTGATGAGACCCCTTGTCTTATAATTATAAGCCATTACCCTGTTTTGGTATGCAGTGTTGGTAATGTCAGTTGAACTATCCCCTATGATCATGGTAAGTAGGCTTGTAATAAGGCCTCTTATCTTTTATATCAAATATATTTTAGAATTAAACTCTGAGTAATTATAACCTTTGATGGATGGGATGAACAATTTTCTCCTTAAAAGAATATGGATGACAAGGTGGGAGTTGAAGATGCTAAGATTGAATCAGTCTCTATTTTGTATTGATAACCGTTTTTAGGCTTCTAAAACTTTAAAATGATTTACAGTATTTCTAAGTTTTGAGAATATTTCACAAAAATAAAATGGGGTTTTCAGAATCTAACTATACCTAATTTCCTAGAATTTTCTTTTTCCTTTAAGGCTTCCATTTCTTAAAAGTAAATATTAAAACTATTTTCTTATGAGTAACTTTTTCAATACAACAAAGACCAATGGGAGACTTTTCACAACTTTATTTCCTAGGATTTTAAACAAAATCATTTATTCACACAAATCCTGCTAAAAATTGAATATTTACAAAGAGAGAAGGGGTTACCTCCTCAATTGAAGAATTTTTTCATAATAAGGCCATTGACAGGAAGAGATTCTCTCTTTCCTAATAGATCTTGCAATATGAATGTAGAAGGGCCTATCTTCTCACTGATTTGGAATGGTCCAAGCCACATTCTCAGGAACTTAGTGTGTTTTCCTTTATCCTCATGGGCTTTGTCCCACTTCAAAACTAGATCACCAACTTGTAAATGTTTTGAGCCAGCTGAAGTTGCATCGAAAGATGACTTAATAATCTACTGATGTTTTGTATGTATAATGCAGGCTTTCTCCCTTTCTTCTTCCAATTTCAGGATCTGATCGTGTCTTAGTTGAATAGAAGATGAGGGACTTTCTTCAATGAACTGCACTAAAGCTAGTGATCGAAGTACTAAGTTCGCTGGTATGACGACTTCTTTTCCATACACTAGATTGAATGGAGAAGTGCCTATGGAGGCCTTTTGTGTTATTCAGTCAGCCCAAAGTGCAAATATCAAAGACTTATGCCAGATTTTATGATTCTGCTCGATAGTTCTCTTAGTGATTTTGATAAGACTTTTATTAGTGGATTCTGCTAAACCATTACCCTGAGGGTAGTAGCTTGCAGAATATTTCAATTTAAATCACCTTTTGATAGCAAATTCAAATGTAGAATTTCCAGAGAAGTAAGATGCATTATCAAAAATAAGGGCATTTGGGACACCAAACCTGGTAATAATGAACTAATCTATGAATTCAATGATTGCCTCAGACTTTGATGTCTTTAAAGGAATTGCTTCAACCCACTTAGTAAAGTAATCAATGGCTGTGAGAATATACCTATATTGTTTGGAGGAATATGGCATGATTTCTCTAATGATATCCAATCCCCATTGTTCAAAAGGTTGTTCAATGTTGACTGGTTGCAAAGGGAAAGCTAGCTTCTTTTGTCTTCCACTAGTAGTTTGACAACTTTGGCATTTCCTTACATATTCATGAGTATCTTTGAACAAGGTGGGCCAATAATACCTAGCTTGAATAATTTTGTGAGTTGTTGTATCAGCTCCAAAATGCCCTCCTGCTGGTCCATCATGTAGCTCCTGCAAGACCTTTTACGCTTCAGGTTTTTCTAAGCATCTTAACAAAATTGAATCATAATTTCGTCTAAAAAATACATCATCTACAATTATGAAGCTTTTTTCTTTCAATCTTATGGCACGTTTTTTTTTATAGGAAATATTAGAAGGAGCATATCCATTTTTCAAATAGAAAACTAGATCTGCGTATTGGGATTCAGGATTAGTGGTACTTATCTGATTGATTTCTTTAGTGTCTTTTGTACCTTCAGGTTCCTGAATATTATTAGCTCTTGCTAACAACCTGCAAAAACCTTAGCCTTTGACAATCTTTGCTTGTTTGATTTCCAAATCATATTCTTGTAATATTGTGACC
This sequence comes from Pinus taeda, assembly GCA_000404065.3. Taxonomy (NCBI): domain Eukaryota; kingdom Viridiplantae; phylum Streptophyta; class Pinopsida; order Pinales; family Pinaceae; genus Pinus; species Pinus taeda. The sequence continues at coordinate 119,970 of APFE030868194.1, read as the reverse complement.
CAATTTGCTCTTTTTTCTCCTAGTTCCCTTTGAATTAGTAACTGCCTTACTGCTGAAAAAGGGACTATAAATTTTGTGTGAGCTTTTAAGAGAAAGGGTTGGTAGTGTTTAATGGCTTTGTATACAACAAAGGCTTCTTTTTCCACTTCTGAATAATTAAGTTCAGCAACTTGAAGGTTTGAACTATAAAATGAGATTGGTGCTTCCAAGTTTTGATCATTAATTTGCGTCAGCACTACTGTGTAAGATGAATCAAATGCAAGAGTATATAACATGAAATGATTTGAAAAATTAGGAGTGCTTAAAGCAGGGGCATTTATGATTGATTGTTTGATGGAATCAAATGCCTCTTTTTCTACAGGCCCCCATTTAAGCACTAAATTTTTCTTGATCATGGTTTGTAATGGCAAAACAATCTGGGAGAAATCTGGAACAAATATTTTTACAAACTTAATTTGACCTAAAAATTATTGCATGGATTTTTTATTATGGGGGAATGGAATATCAGAAATCTCTTTGATTCTATCTGGATCAATATAAATACCATCCTTTGAAACAATGAAGCCCAAGAGCTTCCCTTGATCAAGAGCAGAAAAGGACTTCTTTGGATTGAGTGAGATACCATACCTCTTGCATTGTTCAAAGATTTGTTTCAGATCATGTAAATGATTTGATATTTTCTTAGAGAACACAGTAATATCATCTAAATAGACAACTACTGACTTATTGGTCAGTCCTTTGAATTCTATGTCCATCGCTCTTTGAAATGTAGCTCCAGCATTAATTAATCCAAAAGGAATTTTTTGATAGGCGTAAGTTCCCCACTTGGTTCTAAAGGTAGTCTTAAGTCTGTCATCGGGGTGGACCAAAATTTGGTTATACCCTAAAAAACCATCTAAGGAGGACATCAGTTCAGAAACTACTACTGAATGGAGTGTTTGCTCCATGGTAGGTAAAGGGAAGTTATCCTTTTGACTTGCTTTATTAAGATTTATGAAATCAATACAAATTCTAATGTCACCATTTTTCTTCCTTACTGGCACCATATTAGACACCCAATTTGAATATCTAACAAGAAAAATTATCTTAGCTTTCAAGAGTTCGTTTAATTCAGCTTTTATTTGACTCTCTAAGTTAGGATGAATCTTCCTTAATTTTTGTTCTACTGGTTTTTGTTCAGAAAGTATTGGAATAGTATGTTGTATGATAGATGTATCGTATGTTTTCAAATCATCATATTTCCAAGTGAAGACATTTTTATATTTATGCAATAACCTAATGAATGCAATTATTTCTTCTAAAGAAAGTCCTAATCCAAAATTGATGTTTTGTGGATTGTCCTCAGTACCAAGGTTTATCAATTCAAATCTCAAAGTAGAACTTTGGAGCTTTGAATTGGTAATCTGTTTAAACATGTCTTTGATGTCATAAAGATCTTCAAGCTTGACTACTGGTTTAGGTATTGAGTTCTCTTCTTGCTTTTCCTTCATTTGAAGGTCATGGTTACTTTCATAAATAATTTGATCATCATAGGATTTGTCAGAAGTTAAGAAATTTAAAATGTCTTCATTGTGATTGAACACTCGCCAGTTAGTGACATTATCAGGAAATGATGGTCTAAAAATTATCTCTACTGAGAATCTGTCGGGACTGTACTCTTCAGATGGAAGGAGTTTGGAAGCGACATTAGCTAGTAAATCTCCTGCTGCATTCTAGGACCTAGGGATGGGAGAAATATTGAATGCTAAAATTTGAGATATAAGGTCCTATACCAAAGATTGATAGTGTTTAAGGTGACTGAAAAGGCAATAAATAGTATTTCTGACTTGTTTTATAACAATTTCCGAATCACTGAACACTTTCAAATATTGAACTTTAAGACCAATGGCTTAGTAAAGTCCTTAAATCAAGGCTTCATATTCAGTTGTATTGTTTGTGCATTCAAATTCCAACCTGCATGATAACATGGTCTTTTCTCCCTCAAGACTAACTAAAATACACCCTGCTACTGCACCTTCACTAGATTTAGACCCATCAAAATATAATGACCAAAACAAAGGTTTATCTATAGTTTTATTTACAGTTTCCTCAGCAATTTTAACACATCTTGATGTATCTGTTTGTGAAAAATTTTCGATTTGAGATGTCAAATTATTAACTGAGAAGGGTGATGGTTGAACAGTAAAATTGCCAAAGAATGATTCAGATGAGTAATTCCCCAAAATATTGTTATTGAATGATATTGGTTGATTTTCTTTTTCGAACTCAGTAACAGTATGGGTCATGTGTTTCTCCCTCTCAATCTTGATCTGATTTGGCTTTCCTTTATAAGGCAGCCACATATGAGACCAGTCGGTGGAAATATAACCATGAAGTTTCTCAAACCAGTCTCTACTCAAAATCAGACCATAGAATTCAGGTATATCAGCGATTAAAATATCAATCCTCTGAACCACCCTTGGATCAGCTGATAACCTAATAGTAATTGAGTTGATTTCTCCTAAAACCTGGACCTTAGTTCTATCCAATTGGACAATATGAATTGCAGACTTTTGGGGTTCAATGTTCAGTTTGGAACAAACTGAAGCTGGTATTATATTCGAAGAAGCCTCTGAGTCAATCAAACAGTTGTGTAGATTTCTATTATAGATCTCGTAGGTTAGGAGGAAAGGAGGAGTATGGGAATTCGATCTATCACTGATTAAAACAACGTCAACAGCTTCTACTCTTCTAGGAGGTGGTTTACTTGTTTCATTAGCAGCTTTGGACAATATAGCATTTGGAAGAGGAGAAGAAGGTACAACATCTAACTCCTTAAGTAGCCATTTTTGTTGATATTTGAGTTTACTAAGCTCAAACATAGTGATATTTGCCTTTTTTTTCTTCATGTCTTCAATAATATTGTAGTCCATAGAATATATAACTACTAATGTTTTAGATGTTAGAGGTGAATTTGAAGCTGATGGCTGGTTTTGAGAAGGTATGATTGTGGATTTGTTTGTGGGAACTTTTTCTTTAGTAGTAATATTTGTATTCCTTTTCTTCTGAGTTATTTGAACAGGTTCAAGAGTACCCTTACTCCTGGTAGTTATAGGGAAAGTTTCCTGTTCATTTTCTGTATCAGAATTAGGCAAAATAAATCCCACATCCCATGGCATTCTACAGTTTCCTCTTCTTCAGGTTCTTTAGGTGATAAGACTATTTCTTCTTCTTCTTCCTCTTCGGGATCTCAGTCTGCATTGGATATAGCATTTGGTGGCTTTGATTCAGGTTTCTTAAAAGTTCTAAATGGCCTTTTTGTTGAAGTCTCAACTACTTGCTTCTTGATTTCTACCATTTCGTTTGACATAGTCTTGAGAACTTTTTGGAGACCCTCCATATCATATGGATCTTTAGCCATTTTCTTCTTTGAATCATCTTTGAAAGAGACTTTTTTGGATTTTCTATCTGCAAGAGCAACCTTCTTTTCTAAAGCAATAATGTGTTTCTCTATAGCAAGTGCCTCTTTCATATTTTTTGCTAGAGTTGGTTTTGTAGATCTATCTACAAAGATAGCTATATTTGAAGGTAAGGCTGTTATATACCATTCGCTTCTGATTTTCTCACTAGGTTTAGAGGCAGTTGGAATCTTATTCAAGAGTTTATTAAACCGTGAATTGAACTCTTTTATAGGTTCTTTAGACTCTATCCTAAGATTCGAGAGATCATTGATTAACGTTGCTAGAGATCTGTCATCACTGTCATGCGGAAAGAGTTATTTTTGCGGACAAACCTAACCTCCCTAGGAGTCTAAGACTCTCTAGTGACAAACAAACCAAACAAGAGCAATCCTTCTCTAAACATACATTATTCTATGAGAAACCAAGTGTTTTCCGATCTTACCTTAGGTCCAACGCTTGTTGTAGCAGTCCAGCCTTGCTGATCCAGATGAGCTCCTCCTTCACTTTAAGACCTGCATACACTAACAAAGCAAACGATTACATAACACCTGAATATTTCATAAAACAAAGCATATTCATCACATAGACCAAGGAGTACATGAAATAATTCATTAACAACAAATCATTGAGAAGAATGGACTTATTTGTATTAAGGAAACAAAAAAGGAACCATTACAACCTGAGCCTTGGTGTTGTGCAAGCTCCTCCCAGGGTCCAACAAGAGATTTCCTCTACTTTGACAAGCTCACCCACTCCCAATATGGCAACAAGGAAGGATAGTGATCTCTCCTCACAAGTCAACAATGGAAGTCCTAATTCCAGCAGCATTTACCCTTTAGAATGTTCAGCTTTCAACCTCTCCTCCTTTGGCCCAATGCCTGTAATTATAGTATTCTAGAGGAGGTTATTCAGTTCCAACATCAATGGGATACTCCCTCTTTTGGATGGGGTAGCTCCTCTCTTGATGGGATAAGCTCCTCTATCATAGGGGTGCATGAACCATCTGGAGGCGCTCAATACACGTCAAGAACTCTTCTAGAAGGCTCTAGAAGTGACCACAAGTAACTTTTTAAAGATGAAACTTGCGCCTTTTGACCTTTACAGGGGTACGCACCCTAGCTTTAGTATACAGAGCGTATTACTACGCAGGTCTAATGTATATGGATTGCGTACACGCAGGAAAGGTAGAGAGAACCTGCGTACCCAGAGATAAACATGTTTTTAAGTGACTTTCTCTCTCTTTGAGGTTTTGACATGAAGAGCAGAGGTATGGGGCTTGACAAAGAGGACAATGTGGCTATTGATGAGGCCACATACTGCAAATAGTCAGGGTGACAAAATTCAGTGTAACACATATCTATTCATAATCATACCATATAATGATAATGCATTTTAGTCTTCATGATCCCGGTCCATCAACCTTTATCAACCGCATAGATGCCTCCTTAGTTCAGATCAAGCAAAGCATCACCAACCCATAACTAGCATACTAGATCTCACACTTCATCAGATATTCATCACATGCTCTCTTCCACCTCTTGGCCTAATGATCTTCTCCTTATATAGGTTTAGGCTTCTTTCAATACCATGGTCAAAAACCACTTAGACCCAATACCTTGGACATGATCCCGGTCCATCAACCTTTATCAACTACATAGATGCCTCCTTAGTTCAGATCAAGCAAAGCATCACCAATCCATAACCAGCATACTAGATCTCACACTTCATCAGATATTCATCACAAGCTCTCTTCCACCTCTTGGCCTAATGATCTTCTGCTTATATAGGTTTAGGCTTCTTTCAATACCATGGTCCAAAACCACTTAGAACCAATACCTTGGACCCAATACTTGGGGTCAACACTTCAGACCAAATACCATGGACCAAATACCACGGACCAAAACTTAGTTTTCCGACATGTACGTGCCTTTCCTTCTGTGAACCTGTGTGTGTACGTGTACACGTCATTTGTTCTGCTAACCCACGTGTATACGCACTTTCATCAAGATTAACCTGTGTATACCTCTTTCTTGACCTGCTGCACTATGATCTGTCATCTGAGTGAGTTGCCATCAAGGACAACACCTGTATCATACCTCTGAGTGAGTTTCCATCAAGGACAACACCTGTATCATAATGCCAACAATCTCCCCCTTTGGACTTGATGGCTACCACCACACCAAGTCACTCTCCCCCTTCGACATCAAGGGCAAAGGGCAGACCAAGACGTTTTCTCCCTTGGTATACCTTCTGCTGTCCATACTCCCCCTTAGTACCTGCTAAAATCTTTGATTGAGCTTCCCCTTTGTATATGCCAAGATCTACCAATTCGTCCATGCTCCCCCTGAGCACATGCAAGGTCTGCAAAAGCATAACATGACTCTATACATACATCAATCTCCCAACCAAGTGAGAATACACCGTTTTTGACTCATCCATCCAACCAAGTGGGGATATTCCAAATGTTTATACATGACTCAAAAACAAGAAACATTACATCATACATCCCATGCATAGTGGGGCACATCATGTGACTCACAAAGACATGACCATGATAGTTATCAGCAACTATCATACACCACATATGATTTGCACCATCCAGACCTGCAATTCATTCTCTTGGTCAATCAAATAATTAGTAGCAAAATGTGTCAATAAGCATCATCACCAAAGAATTCTAACCATAATGCCAACAATGCATTATTCGAAGCATATGCTCTCCCTGAACCTGTGCCAACCATGATTGAACCATTCTTGAGTTTGTTTTGCTGCTTATCTTCTGAGCTCCATATACGCGATTTTGTAGCCTTTAACTTGTGTATATACGCGACTTATCTTCATAAAATCTGCGTATCAAAATTGGAATACTAGAGGTCTACACTTTCAGTTTCCCCTTGTCTGTTATGTTAGCTAACTGATTTATGCCACATCTTTCTATCTCTAATTCTGTCTAGAATTGTGATGATGTATGATCCTCTTGCTTTGGAGTTCGAATTTTTCTCCTGCATTCCCTTATTTTATGTCCAAACTTGTTACATGCATAACATCTTACATATTTCATGTTACTTCTATTGCAATCAATTGCTTTGTGGCCAAACATATTGCAAGCAAAACAATATCCCTTGAAGTACCTGGAATGTGATGATCTTGTGTGATGGTCTTCAACCATTCTACTTCTGCATCTGGCTGCAACATGTCCAAGATTATGACATACCTAACATTCAACATTATTCATTGGAGGAAATAATCGTCTATCACTTCCATAGTTAGGAGTAAAATATTATTTTTGAAGAATTTCTTTCCTTGGCTATTGATGAGGTTGTCCTCTCATCTCCTTATTGAGCATTTCAGAATTCTCTTTAGAATTCCTTGCCTTACCTTGTGAGCTAGATTCACCTTCAACAAATTCATAAAAGCCAAGACCAGTTTTGATAGCAGGGGATCTTTGAGTACTAAGAATATCATCCAAAATCTTAGTACTGTCTTGAAATCATAACAGTTTATCCTTTTCTTCTAATTTACCTTTTAAGATATTTAACTCAACCTGATGTTGTTCTTCATTTTCCAAATACTGCTTCTTTATGTTTTCTTCAGATTTTCTTCCTTCTTCCACTTGTTTCCTTAATTTGAGAACTTCAAGTTCTTGTTCTTCAAGAGCTTCTTTATTCTGCTTCTATGATTCTTTAAGATCTTTTAGAGCGAGGATCTTCGATTCAAGTCTTTGAATTGTTATGCTCTGATCTTTTACTACATCCTACAGCTGCTCCCTTACTTTGGTTACCGACTCTAGCTGTTCTTTTAATCTGGTAACTTCTCCTGTTTCTACGTCCTTATTTTCATATGCCTTGAGAAGTCTAATGTCTTCATCATTATTGGATGATTCATTACTTTTATCATGAGTATAATAATTTCTATTACCTTCTTCAGACATCTTTCCTTTGTTATGAGGGCATCTAGCAGCATAGTGACCAACTCTACCACATGAAAAGCATTTGAAAAGTAGCTTACCTTTGAACATTCCAAATCCCCGTTCAAGATTCTTGACAAAATTTACCTCATCTTCTTCTTCTGAAATGTATCCTGATTCATTGAGTTTTTCCTTTCCATTTGTTGATACTTTGAATACAGCTTCTCTCATGTCTGATGGTCCTCCTTTTGTCATCTCAAAAGTATTTAAGATTCCGTGAAGCTACGTCATAGTGATTTTCCGTAGATCCTCCTTTTCTTCTATGGCAGACACTTTAGATTCAAATTTAGCAGACAAGGATCTCAAAACCTTTTCAACTAAGATAACTTCCTTAATTTCTTCACCCAGATTCCTCATACAATTGACGATTTCATCTATACGCAGGAAGTAATTAGCTATGCTTTCATTACTATGCATCTTAAGGGTTTCATACCATATTTTGAGAGTGTGAAGCTTTGCTCGTTTTACCTGATCATCTCCTTCATAGTTTAGAATGATTTTGTCCCAAATTTCTTTGGCTGATTTGAACTGCATAACCTTGACAAATTTTGATTGTGACAAACTTCTCAATAAGACAGTAACAGCTTTGGCATTGAGTTCATATTACTTTCTCTTTGCTGTATCTGTAGGAATCACTGATGGATATGTATATTCTCCTTCCACGATTCCCCAAACATCTGTTCCAAGTAATTGTAGATATGTTGTGGTTCTTATCTTCCAGTAGACAAAGTTGCTCCCATCAAAGATTGGTGGCCTGATGGATGCCTCTCTCTCTTGATTACCCATCCTAATGGATCTTCCTTCAAGCGATCAAGCTTCCTCTGAAGGACTTGCTTGATACCAATTGTTGGAAATAATACTGAGAGGGGGGGGGGGGGGGGTGATCAGTATTAGCAAATCAACAATTTTTCATTTTCATACTCTGATTCATATACGCTATTTCAGTTATGACAACCCACGTGTATAAACAACTGTGTTTAATGCAACTAGCATGTATCCAGTAAACTTATGATTCAGTTAGATGATCTTTTAATGAGTACATCAGAGAGTTATTAACCATGTAGACAATAAATAGGTGCGGCAAAACAAAATAGATCATCACACATAAGAAGCACACATGAACACCATGATATAAGGTGGAAACCCAATGTGGGCGAAAACCACCTGCTGCAATTCATCTCTATCTTCTTTTAATAAGAAACTTCTTTTTACAATGGTTTTGTAGTGGTGTGGTCTTATAATAGTACGCAGGCTTCTACCTGTAGATGGCTACAAACTTCTCTCGTTCTCCAGACTCTCCTGGAAGGGAGCTACAAACCCCTTAGCTCTTGTACTAGCTAATGTCCTAGTACGTAGGTGCTGGCCTATAGAAAGCTACAACCTTCTCTGTTATTCCAGGGATCACGTTTCATAAATTTTCATATTGGATCCATAAATGCAAAACAATCACCACTGCAATACAATCATCAACTATACCTGAACCATCAATATCTGAATCACCCAATACTAAATCACTAAAACCCTGTCATCAAAACACAATTACCATAACACAGACCAGAGCCCAGAACTCTGCAACACCACTAGGACCAAAACCAACCTGAAATATCAAATCTCATAATGTATGCGCTACTTGACCATGTCGAAACAGCATGTACATGCCTTTTCACCAGAGAGAACCCGCATACAGATCTGAAAATAATTACTTATACCTTCGCTGCTATTTCAATTTCAGATATACCCAGAACATAAGATATAAAGGATAAGAGATGCGTCAGTATTCAGATCTATTCATAATCATACCATATAATGATAATGCATTTTACTCTTCATGATCCCAGTCCATCAACCTTTATCAAGCGCATAGATGCCTCCTTAGCTCAGATTAAGCAAAACATCACCAACCCATAACCAGCATACTAAATCTCACACTTCATCAGATATTCATCACATGCTCTCTTCCACCTCTTGACCTAATGATCTTCTCCTTGTATAGGTTTAGGCTTCTTTCAATACCATGGTCCAAAACCACTTAGAACCAATACCTTGGACATGATCTTGGTCCATCAACCTTTATTAACTGCATAGATGCCTCCTTAGTTCAGATCAAGCAAAGCATCACCAACCCATAACCAACATACTAGATCTCGCACTTCATCAGATATTCATCACATGCTTTCTTCCAACTCTTGGCCTAATGTTCTTCTCCTTATATAGGTTTAGGATTCTTTCAATACCATGGTCCAAAACCACTTAGAACCAATACCTTCGACCCAATACTTGGGGTCAACACATTGGACCGAATACCATGGACCAATACCAAAATACCATGGACCGAATACCACGGACCAAAACTTAGTTTTTCAACATGTACGCGCCTTTCCTTCTGTGAACCTGCGTGTGTACATGTACGCATCGTTTGTTCTACTAACCCACGTGTATATGCACTTTCGTCAAGATTAACTTATGTATACCTCTCTCTTGACCTGCTGCACTATGATCTGTCATCTGGGTGAGTTGCCATCAAGGACAACACCTGTATCATACCTCTGAGTGAGTTGCCATCAAGGACAACACCTGTATCATAATGCCAACAATATAGAGCAAAGAAGAAATACAACTATAGCACTGGTGTAATGACTACTACAGAAGATATATGGAGGCTGGAATACCCTTACAAGGTTATCTCCATCTTGGAACTCCTCCATAAACGGAATCAACGCTCTGGCTGACCAAGGTACCCATAGGCTTCACTTTACAAAAACCACCTATCTAGAAGTGCTCCTTTGACTTTGAAACCTATTCCAATGAGTTCAGAATGCCCAAAAATGGCTATCTAGCCTCTTTTTGCATCTAATTTGGTCGAAAATTTCCTTAGTTATGACTTCTGCCAGTGTCACCACAATTTCCTCCTCCAAATCTGGCTTACTTACAGCTAAATTCATTAACCATGGTCTAAACTAGCAGTTTCACTGCAAACAATGGTTTTGTCATCAATCCTGCCAATCTCGTGGTTAAGGGCTGAGTGGTCACACTTGCGATTAGGTCTGGCATTTACGGTGATGGTCCCTCAGTCAGTCGGATATCACAATCGGCATGCCAGGGGTAATACACATTACACAAAAATTTAACGCATGAAACATGTGAACTAGCAATAAGGGGACCCGTCGAATTATAAACTACAACAAAATACAGTATCACATCTGGAACCTCCCGCTCATCGCAATTGACGTTATTTCATTCGGTACTTAACTGTGCTTGGACCGAGGCCGATAACCTGTGGCCGATGCGATTGCGTTATGCGATTACATCGTATTGCAACTCCATACCTTGTCGAGGCCGGGGCCGATTCTGGTCGATGATGCGATTGCGATATGTGATCGCATTGCATCCCACTCCATAAACTATCGGGGTCTGTTACCATGAATTTATGCAATGTGTTATCGCGATCACATAGCAACCTGCCTTGCGCCAAGGGCTAATTCTTCATACTCATCCACCTTTTGTCGATATGCGATTGCAATCCATCACAATTGCAACTTCAGTCGATGTTGCATCGCAACCCAATGTTTTCCACGAGCCGATTCTGTAATGCAATCTGTCTTTCGACTGCAATTGCTGACATACAAGGGAAAATGGTAGGGTGACAGTTGGCGCCTCCCAATTGGCTAGGACACTTGTGTTATCTAATCTTGCCATGTCATCAAGTCAACCGTAAACTTTGACCGGCTCTAAATTCTGCATGTGAGCTCAGATTTGAGTGTCATTTGCTCCATTGGATTCAGAATGATGATCTCTTCAATCTGAAGCTAAACTTATCAAAATTATGACACTTTGAATTTTTGACAAATTTTGAGCTCCTAATCACTCTTCCCCACTAAAAAACTTTTGGTCTCCAAAAGAATTAAATAATCTGCAATTTCTCTGTAGTTTGTCTACACCGCAAGTATCCTACATGTCATCCTTCCTTTTCCTTCACCTTTGTTCTTCAGAGCCATAAGAGATGAGCCTACACGTGCATCCCCTGCAAATATGTAGTATAATATCTTGCAAATTACATGTTTTGATATGCGACAAAAGAATTCAAGTTTTGATGTTCTTCTCGACCTGTCCATGTCACTATGGCCATCTATAGCGACATCCTTCCCAAGAATAATTCCAAGAATATTATCTTCAAAATACTTATCAAGGATAAGATCCTAAAACACTTGCCAAATGAACCCAAACAAGCTTCACATAGTGAATATTTGTATAACTCTAGTGCTACACACATTTGGAACATACTAAATGTGTTGCAACTACTTGTACAACAGTCTTAAAATTATTTTTACAAAATGTGCTGAAGAAAGCATTTTACAAAATGGAATGAACTTGACTCCTGAATTTCTCCATTTAAATTGGCTATCAACAAGCCAAAATAGCATCGTAATTCTTAAAGAAAAACAATGTTTCATATAATTGATTTATTTATGAACATCACTTTTACAAATTACCCAACTATGGGGATATGAAACGAGTGAAAAACATAAATTTATAGACTTCATCTAGACAAATAGTCTGCCCATTTCTTACCCAACCAGGTGAATGAACCCTCTATTTGAACTTTCTCTTCTTCCGAAGTCATTTAAGGGATGGTCACATCTTGCGCCACTTTTTCTATTGTCGCTTCCTCTTTTGGTGCTTGCATGATCTGCTTTCCCTTAACAGGATGAAGTTGTGGAAACAATTTCCAACAGTTCTCGACCCAATTCCCAATGATATTGCTGTGAGTACAGAAGTTCTTTTGAGCTCCTCTCAGCTCACTTACCTTTATCTTTGGATGATATTTTCTCCTTTCAGTCTCAATTCCAATAGACATAAACATCTTCTCGAGTATTTCTTTCCTTTTCTCACACTTATCTACACAATGGTTATATGAAAGGAAAAAGGTGCATGGAAACATTTTCCTTAACACGTTATTCAAATCCGCACTTTGTTTTCCATCATGAAAATCATTCAAATTAACGAAACGGTTATATCTCTTTCTATTGTCCTTTGGCTTACGCTACCTACTTGAGGAACTCGTGTGGCTAGAAGAACTATGCTTCCCCTCTTCTTCGACGCTTTCATCTCTCTTTGGAGATGTTTTCCCCTTTAAATCCTCCTTGCATTTGAGGAACCTCACTGGAACCAATTCTAGGTGCAAACTCCAACACATTGCCTCCTTGTGTCCTCCATTATGGCAAGAGGAACATGTGACCCATGAACCATTGCTAGAAGACCATTCTTCTTTTGAAACATATCCTAAGCCTTCGTATTAGGCCTCTCCTTGGTCGCAATTGGATTTTTAATGCCCCGTTGATTTACTCCAAGGCAGCCTCCCTTGTAACACATCTTGGTCAAGATTTTGGATCTCATGCCTTTATTGTGTTTTTCAAATGCTGCAAATGAATTTACATCAATACTTTTGCATAAGGGAGAAGCATGTAAATTCTTACCATTTCCTTCATCCTTTGATTGGCATACAGATATGTTTTCAAATTCCCTTTAAATTCTAGATATGTCCTCTTGGACTCTTCGGCTCGCTTCTTTCAACTCCTCAGATTTTGGGGCTGGTAGAACCTCATCTTCCACATCATGTGGACAAGAGGTACAAACGTGTCCATCTTCCTTCTCTGAAGGACTTTCTACACTATCATCTTGCATAATAGTTGTAGAAAAACATGAATATTTTGGAGAAGATGGTGGTTTATCACCATTCTTATTACCTTCTTCCCTTGGAGAACATTAACCTCTTGGAGGTCTAAATCCATCACCTTGCAAATTGGTATTCCTCTCTTCATAGATTACTTTCACATCTTCTGACATTCTTGCAAGCTCTCCTCCTTGGGATATGCTTTGTTTGAAGCTTCTGCTGCAATTTGAGGTAGAACTTGGTGGAAGAGATTGAAAAAATCTTGCTCTCCTTTCCAAAACCTTCTCCTCAATGAGCTTCAAAACACATTTACTTGCAACAACAGGCAATTCCTCCTTGCACAAATCAAAACCATAGCTCTAATACTAACCTAATCTGAATTGGGGTAGATTTGTAATGCTATGCTAATTCCCCTCATCGGAATATAAAAGTGTGCTTGAGGTTGTACTCCAAAATAGCAAGTAAAGCATGAATTTTATGTGTTTTTGCTTAAGATAGTTTCATGAAGAAAAAATCAAAACATGAAACCAAAACACTAAAAGGAAGCATGGATCAAACAATAATACACCAGCCATTGATAAAGGAGTTCACCACTCCTGGGCTACATCTCCTTGGATCAGCTCTAAAGACAACCCCTTTGCCTTATGCTCAAAATTCTTAAGATAAAGAGTAATAAATGTGCTGACAAAAAGAGTGGCTTGTTTCCCCTTAAAGAAACATTCTTCTGCAAATAATTCTCACTTTAAACCTATGAAAACCTACAGTTTGACATGAAACAATTAGCAAGCTAAGGGCTCTCAAATCAAGACCCCATACTCTAACTTCTAAGAGCATAAACAAGTACAACAATCCACTTAAAGCACTTAAACAAGTCTCTTTCTCCATACACATATAGAGAAAAAAAGGAATATAGCTACAACACTACTGTAATGTTTGCTACAAAAGACATATGGAGGTTGGAATACCCCTGCAAGGTTATCTCCATCTTGGAACTCCTCCATAAACTGAATCAACACTCTAGTTGACCAGGGCACCCATAGTCTTCACTCTACAAAAATCCTATCTAGAAGTGCTCCTTTGACACTGAAACCTATTCCAAAGAGTTCAGAATGTCCAAAAATGGATATCTAGCCTCTTTTTGCATCCAATTTGGTCAAAAATTGCCTTAGTTATGACTTCTTCCAGTCTCACCACAATTTCCTCCTCCAAATCTGGCTGACTACCAGTTCAATTCATTATCCACAATCTAAACTAACAGTTCTGCCGCAAACAATTGTTCTATCATTAATCCCGCCAATCTTGCAGTTAAGGGCCAAGTGGTCACACTTGCAGTGAGGTCTTGAGATTACGACGACAATCTCGAAATCTGTCGGATATCGAAATCTGCGTGCCAACAGTAATACACATTACACAAGGCTTTAACGCATGAAACATGCGAACTAACGATAAGGGGACCCATCGGATTATAAACTGCAACATAATACAGTATCGTGTCTGGAACCTCTGCTCATTGCAATCATTGTTATCGCATTTGGGACTTAACTGTGCCTGGACTGGGGCCGATAACATGTGGTCGATGCGATTGCGATATGCGATTACATCGCATCGCAACTCCATACCCTATCGGGGTTGGGGCTGATTCTTGTCGCCGATGCGATTGTGATATTCGATTGCATGGCACTCCATAAACTGTTGAGGTTGGTTACCATGAATTTAAGTGATGTACGATTGCGATCGCATCACAACCTGCCTTGCACTGGGGGTTGATTCTTCATACTCATCCATGTTTCGCTAATATGCGATTAAGATCCATCGCTACCGCACCTTCCACAGATGTCACATCACAACCCAATCCTTGTCGTGGGACGATTTTGTAATGCAATCCACCTTTTGACTATGATTGCCGATATGTGAGGGCCAATGGCAAAGTGACATTTGGCACCTCTCGATTGGCTAGGAACCTTGCCATGTCATCAAGTCAACCCTAAACTTTTACCAACTCTAAATTCTACATATGAGCTCGGATTTGAGTGTCATTCACTCCATTGAATTCAGAATGACAAGCTCTTCAATTTGAAGCTAAACTTATCAAAATTCTGACACTTTGAATTTTGACAAATTTTGAGCTCCTGATCAATTAGACACATGTTTGTCTAGGGTGGGGCAACCAAAATGGAAGAAAATCAATTGGGATCTCAAGCCATCCTTTCTTGCATTAATACAACCTAGACTATGGGAGCATCATTATGAAGAGGTGAGACTCACGGTTTCTTCTTGTGTCAGCAAACTCGTAGCTTTAACATCACCAGTATTGTTGTACAATAATTATATCATGAGAGCGATATTGCAGCTGATAGTAGAATCTCTTTAAGTGATATGGTGTTAAATATTAGTTTGCATTTCTAAGATCTTCCTCATATTATAAACAAAATTCTTTCATTGTGCTCAAGGATTCATCAATTTTTGCAAGTAAAATGAAGAGTTTTTATGTTAATTTTATGAGAAATTTAACATAACCAGAAACTGCACAATAACATAAACATGTACAAAACATCATCAAAAAAACATTACAACAAGCACATGATAAAGGAGTTCACCCCTCCTGGGCTACATCTCCTTGGTCCAACTTCTAATGGCTTGGGCCTCTCTATTATGCTCAAAAGTATAAAAATATGTATTTACAATGCTCAGATGCTTCTGAAACCTGCTCCAATCATTTTAGAATACTAAAAAATGGCTATATAGTCTCTTTTTGCATCCAATTTGGTGGAAAACTAAAGAAGTTATGACTTGTCCTAGTTCTCCCACTATTTGTTCCACAAATTGCTCCACATCTGACAAAATCCACAATTTCTCTTAAAAAATCCGCTAACCGAGCGAGAATTTTGCCAAGAGGTGGGCCATAATCCGTCGTTTCCGACTGTCCATCGCAAATAGCAATCAGCAAGGACCAATGACTTAAGGTTTGTGTATGCAGTGATGATTATGCGATTGTGAATGCACGGACTTGACAACACTCTAAACTGCAGTTGATGAACATCTCGCATCCAAGAACTTTATCGCACATCTCTATTCGGTGGTGCCTCAGCGAGTAATCATAATGTGGGATATGCACTGTTGTGATTTACGATTACGATATTGCATCGCAACCGCAAACCTGCCAGAGGCCGATTCTATAACATTGACCCTTCGTCAATTTGCGATTGTGATCCATCACATCGCACCTCCAGCAGTTTTCTTGCTAATTGTCTTGCCTGCCTTATCACATCACACCCTTCCCTCTATGAGGGTCGATTTCTAACGCAGACATGCCTACGATTGTGATTTTCAAAATGTGGGGACCAATGGGGTTTGCCACTTGGCAACTTCTGATTCGGTGATGGAACCTACCACATCATCCAATCCTGCCATGTGAGCGAGTCAAATATTAACTTTGACTTGCTTTAACTTCTGCATACAAGCTCAGATTTGAGTGTCACTCACACTGTTGGAATCATAATGATGAGCTATTTGATTTGAAACTAATTTTAACAAAATTATGACACTTTGATTTTTTAGCATAATTTTGAGCACCTGATCACTTCTCCCCACTAGAAGCCTTTTGGACCCCAAAAGGATCATTTTCAATTGTTCAGCAGGAAAGGGTACATTTCCCTCACCTTTTCGACCTCTATCCATTTGGCTTTTGAAGGAATTGTACCTTTGAACCCCACTCAAAAATAATCTATACTTCCCCTTTTTTTTGTCCTTTTTCTACTGTCAAATATAGTGTCTTGTTGAAGCACATCAAAGAATTCTGGAGAAAAGTCTTCAATAGATGGAATTTGAACATTCCCTTCTTTATCTTCAACCAAAGGAGGCTCATACAACCTTACATTCTCAACATTAACAACAACATAAATTTTCATATATCAAGGCAAATCCAACCTGAAGGCATTGTTACCAATCTTTTCCAAAATTATGAATGGACCATATCTAATTTGTTTGAGCTTTTTACCTTCTCCTTGGAGCCTCTCTTTATTAATGTGAAGCCAAACTTCATCACCAACTTGGAACTTGTGATCTTGATTCTTGACGATGCTTGTCATACCTTTCTTTGTACTTGCCTTGGCTTTTCTCAAGTTATTCTTGAACCTTGTGGTGTACTAATTGTATTTTTTCAATGAAATTTCTGTCTTTATCAGTTTAATGTCCATGAATCCCCATAAGTTTGACTAAAAATTCCCCACAAAGCAAGAATCTTGATCACTAACGATGGATGTGGGAAATCCAAAACGCACCCAAACATTATGAAAGAATAACTGAGCAGTTTGTTCAGTTGTAACTTGCTTTTTATATGGCATCAAAATACACATTTTGTTGAACCTATCCACAACTACATACAAATAATCATGACCTATTTTTGACAATGTAAGACCTCCTACAAAATCCATAGAAATAATCTCCCATGGTCGTGAAGGAATCGAAAGTGGTGTGTACAATCCTAACTTCCTATTGCTAGGATTACTGATGGCACATACTGAACATCTTCTAAAAAAATGAGACACACTTTCAAGCATACGAGGCCAATAACAATACCTCTGTAGAGGTGCCACTATCTTACTTACACCAAAATGACTAGAAATAAGAGAAGTATCTGCCTCACTTATGTTGTTAACTCTTTCTCCCTGCAGAATACAAATGTTTCCAAGATGGTACAACAAGTTATCATGCAAATGATAATCCAATTACTCTACTTGGTTACCTTGACTCAATCTTCCATAAACATCTTGAAAGTCATTATCTAATTCATATTTATCAATATAACTTTCATGTAAAACATAATTATGCTTGAGTAAAGTAGTTGCACTAACAATTGACCTAGAAAGCATATCAACAACTTTAATGTAGATACCTTTCTTATACGTGATTACCGAGTGGAATTGTTGAAGGAAAACCATCCATAGGAAGTGCCTTGATTGCTGCAAATTTGATTGAGATTGCAAGTATGCAATGGTTGATGATCAGTGTTAATGACTGTTTCCTTACCCATTAGGTAGTGTTTCCATTTTTTTTACACTTTGCACCAATGCATACAATTCCTTGTCATATGTGGGATAGTTAATCACTGCACCATTCAAAGTTTCCAAGTGAAAGCAGATAGGCTTACCATGATGCATGAGTACTGCACCCATAACGTAGTCACTAGCATCTGTATAAATATCAAATGACTGTCTCAAGTCTGGAAGTATGAGTACGGGAGTTGTATTGATATTTTCTTTCAACGCATCAAATTCCTTTTGCTACTTGCCTCCCCACTGAAAAACATTTTTCACGCTGGTCAACGCATGCAAAGGCGCTGTTATAAGAGAAACATTAGCAATGAATTTCCTCCAATATTGGGTTGCTCGCAAAAAAGTTCTTACCTCTGTAACTGTCTTGGGCCTTGGCCAATTCACAATGACACCAAACTTGGAGGGATCTATTTTCAACTCACGTCCTCCAAAAATATGAGCCAATTAAACTAAGGAAGTCTTTCCAAACTCACACTTTGACATCTTAAGATACAACTGTTATTTTTTCAAAACATCAAGTACATTTCTTACATGCATGACATGTTCAACATGGGATTTACTGAAAATTAAGATGTCATCTAAGTATATTATGACAAATTCATTAAGAAATGGCCTCAACACGTCATTCATCACACACATGAATGTAGCAAGAGCATTACATAAACCAAACGACATAACTAGCCATTCAAACAAACCCAGTTTTGTTTTGAGCATTATCTTCCACATGCCTCCTTCATTTATTCTAATTTGATGGTAGCCACTTCTTAAGTCCAGCTTAGTAATATATTTTGCATCTTTCAATTGACCCATTAAACCATCTATTCAAGGCAGCGGATAACGATTTTGTTATCGTAATTTTGTTTAATGTGTGAAAGTCCACACACATGTGCCATGTTCAATCCTTCTTTGGCACCAAGACAATAGGTGAACCACAAGGCAAGGAAGATGGTCTGATGATCCCTTTTTTCAATAACTCTTGGATTTGTGTCTTAATTTATGTTCTTTCCATTACTGACATCCTGTACATGCCAATGTTAGGAAGAGGACAATCTTGCTGCAACTGTATCTTGTGTTGGATTCCTCTCTTGGGAGGTAATCCCTTTGGTTCCTGAAACATTTTATCATATTGGTTAACTATGTCAACCAATTCAAATTTCAAATTCAAATCACAACCTTTAAAAGCTTCATCATCAACATCATTTTTGGGTTTGATCATGAGAAGCATGAAATTCTTACTTGAATTCACCAGTCTTTTCATCTGCCCTGCATTAACAAGCGAAAGATTTTTTTTTCTTGCTGTGAACTCTCACAATATATTCTACTCCATTTTTTAATAAATGATATGTTGATGGAACATAGCTTTTCTGTCATAAAGGTACAGGCTGCCCAAAACCATGCCACAGATATCTAACGGCACAACGTCAGGATCCACTTCATCTATGAAATTTACGGTAATAGCAAATCTCAGTTTACACTTTCTAGTAACTTGAAATTACGTATTTTCACATACCCATCCAAGTAGATACAGTTTATGATGTGGAACAATTTCCATATTTAAACTCCTGACAATGTTTTTAGAGATAAGATTGTCTTGAGAGCCGCTATCAAACAACGTATCAATCTTGTTATGTTTTGAGATCACCCATATGTGAAACAATTGTATTCTCCTCTTTTAATTTGGAGTTTCATTTTTCAAGTCTGAAGAACTAGTGCTGACAATGGATTCTTTTCCTTTTAACCCCATGGCTATGACTTTAGTTTCATCACCTGAATTAGATCCCAAATCTCGTTGAGTGGTTGTAGTTGTCTTTTGTTTTCCCTTGTTGTTGTCTCTTTTTAGTTTCATTTCGAGACGAAGCGTCCAACACTGAGCTTCATCTTGACCCTCTCTAGAATAGTGTTTTCATGTAATTTTCTCTCCTTCTTTTTTGATAGATGCAGTTTTCCTTGCCTTCC
Organism: Pinus taeda; assembly: GCA_000404065.3. Classification (NCBI taxonomy): domain Eukaryota; kingdom Viridiplantae; phylum Streptophyta; class Pinopsida; order Pinales; family Pinaceae; genus Pinus; species Pinus taeda. Next base: position 99,882 of record APFE030868194.1, on the reverse strand, counting down.
CTTTGAAAGCCTTTTCTTTTCCCTTACCCTTAATGGCCTTTTACTACCTTCTCTTGAGGTGTTTTTCCCTCTTGCCTCAAGATGACTGACTTGCACACACATATCATCTAGATTACTGGGATTAAACATTAAGATAGTATGCCTAAGGTAACTGTGTAAACCCTCTATGTACTTCAGCAATGTGTCATGTGATTGCAAATCTAAACCTAACATTAGAGACCTTTTTCTAAATTCTTGGGTGTAATCTTGCACATTTTGACCTTTAACCTGTCTAAAGTTCTACCAATTCATGATGGCTTTCTGCATATAATCTAGAGGGTAGAATTTTCTTTTGATTATAGCAATGAAATCATTCCAAGAAATAGAGATATTACCATGTTTTTTAATCTCCTCTTTGGTCTTTGATTCCCACCATACAAGTGTTGCACCCTCCATTCTCAAGGAAGCTAACTAAATCTTTATGTCATCCTTGTGAAGGTTTTGAAACCTGCAATATACCTCCACCTGATGAATCCAATTGTCAAGCTTCTATACATACACTTCACCATTATACATGGGCAACTCAAAATTAACATCAATTTTGAAAGAAGGTGATTTACCAGTTCCTTTTGAAGAATGATGATGTGTATGAGTAAGGTTTGTATTAGTGGAAGAGTGTGAAGATTCTTGTGAAGAAGAAGATGAAGAAGATGGTAGAGAGGGTGGAGGTTTGTCTCCATTCCCATTACCTCTTTTTTCCATTACCTCCTTTTGAAGAGCCTTCTCCTTTGGGAGGTTTCTAACTTTCTCCTTGTAACCTATTATTTCTCTCTTCATGGAGGACCTTCACCTTCTCTGTCATATCAAAGAAAGCCTTTATGAAGGTCTTCTCATCTTCTATCATGTTTGTAGGTTCTCCTTCATGAGACATAATCTATGGAGTCTCAACTTCAACTTGAGGCTGAACTAGTGTTGGAGATTGTGACAACCTTGATCTTCTTACCCTTGACCCAACTTCAGGGCTTTCAACCAACTTTCCTTCATCTCTTTTGAGTTTTAACATTGTAAGCATGACATAAACTTGCAAACAATTAACTCCTTCTTTCAAAAAACAAACCTAGTGCTCTGATACCAAATTGATCTAGTGTTGAATATTAGTTTGTGGTGCTAAGATCTTCCTCAGATTATAAACAAATGCTTTCATTGTGCTCAAAGATTCATCAATTTTTGTAAGTAAAATGAAGAGCTTTATGTTAATTTTATGAGCAATTTAACATAAACCAAAAACTAAATAGCAACATAAACATGTATAAAACATCATCAAAACACATTACAACAAGCACATGATAAAGGAGTTCACCCCTCCTGGGCTACTTCTCCTTGGTCAAGCTTCCAATGGCTTAGGCCTCTCTATTATGCTCAAAAGTGTAAAAATATATGTTTACAATTCTCAAATGCTTCTAAAAACTGCTCCAGTCACTTCAAAATACTCAATTTTTTACAAAACTAAAGAAGTTATGACTCCTCATAGTTCTCCCACTATTCATTCCACAAATTTCTCCACATGCGACAAAAACCCACAATTCCGCTCCAAAAATCCACTAACTAAGCAAGAATTTTGTTGAGTGGTGGACCATAATCCATCAACACTAACTGTCCATTTCAAATCGTAATCGGCAAGGACTGGCGGCTTAAGGTTTGTGTATGTGGTGACGATTGTGCGATTTTGATTTCGTGGACCTGATGACACTGGAAACTGCAGCTAATGAACATCTCACATCCGAGAACTTCATCGCACAACGCAGTTCGGTGGTGCCTCAACGGGTAATCATAATGTGGGATATGCACCGTTTCAAGTTGCAATTTTGATATCGCATCACAACCCAAAACCTGCCAAGGGCTGATTCTGTAACACTAACCCTTCTCCGATCTGTGATTGTGATCCATTGCATCACACCTCCCGCCATTTTCTTGCTAACCATCCGACCTGCCTTATCGCATCACGCACTTCCCTGTAAGGGGGCCAATTTCTAACGTCGACCTACCTGTGATTGCGATTTGTGAAATGTGGGGACTAATGGTGGCCTGCCACTTGGTGCCTCCTGATTCGCTGATGGAATCTACCACGTCATCCAATCCTACCATGTGACCAAGTCAAATCTAAACTTTGACTTTCTTTAACTTCTGCATACGAGCCCAGATTTAAGCGTTGTTCACACTGTTGGAATCAAAATGACGAGCTCTTCGATCTAAAGCTAAGTTTAGAAAAAAATTGACACTTTTATTTTTTAGCATAGTTTGGAGCACTTGATCATCAGGGGTTGAACAACATCATCCTTCTTACCTTTCAAAAGTGGCTCAAAATCTTAGAACTCATGGCAGAGTTTAGATTTTTCACATTCATGCTAAATTTGGAATGTGATGACTAATCTTTCAGGTGTTCCAGAACTTTTGCACCAACATTACATCATCTCATCTAGACCATGTGAAAACAAGCATGCAAAAGATTGTGTCCTTATTCCTACAAGGAGATGCCAACATCTGCAAGATACTAAGATCCAAACTATTGACCATTTGGAGGAAGGAAATAATTGTATCACCAACTGCCTATAATCTAGTAGAGAAGTTGGTTATGCAAAACATAAAATTTCTCAGAAGGGTGTTGACGAAGAAGGAGATGAAGAGGATTGATGGAGGGAACAAGAACAAAGGTAGTAAAACTTGCAGCAAGAATGAACTAAGAAGGAGAGGACTATGCTTTATCTGAAAGGGACCTTGGACAATTAACCATTCATGTCCACATGATATGAAAAAGACAACAATGATAGAACAAGAGGAGATTCCTTCAGATCATGGGGAGTCTTTTGTAGTTGATTTTTAGGATGGTGAGAAACAATGTGATATTATTCAAGGAGACTTGCAGGATGACAAGTATTTGGAAGTGCATGAGGAAATTATACCTAATGATATTGATGAGGTAGAATCCTATACAATTAAGTCCATAGGTCTCTAGGGGGGTGTCCATAAAGAATATGAGCATTCAACTATAGATAGTAGTCCACCAGTGCACCTATGTTCAACAATTGTAGAAGATGAACAACATGTTATCTTCACAGATGGAGGAGGCCAAGGAAACGTGAGAGAAGAAACAAAAGAAGTGAACTAACATGATGAGCATGATCATGCGGAACAACATGATAGACATAATGTGAAAAATGAACCATTCCCAGAGAGTCGGTCAAAGGCTCAATTTGAAGTTGTGGTCATGGGGCATCAGCACCAGAGTACCAGAATCACCAGTAGAGGACTTTTGGGGAAAGATCATGCATTTAAAGATAGATCTTATGATGTTGAAGCAGAGACTCTAGATAGCCTGAGACACTATCTTACAGGAGAATAGAAAAATTGAGGAGCTCATAGAGATATCTGGAGAATCAATGGCCAAGTTATGCAGTGTTGAGGAACAACTCAAGTCCCTCACAAGGCTGCAAGAGGAGTATAGTTGGGAATTCTAAAGTAGCCCTCTATAATAGTATATAGATAAGGCTTGAAACTCTACCAACTCACCTTTATACTGGGGAAAGCAGGGAAGAGTTCTCCAAATGGATCATGTTGAGTGACTGGGTGGAGCAGCATGAGTGGGGCATTGAGTAACATCAACATAGTATATTTGTTCTGTGTGTAGGTATTCATCCTTCCCATGGCCTGGATTGGTGAGACATTATGATTTGGTAATCTATTGATGGGATGATTCTTAGGAGGACACTTTTAGGTAATAGCATATCACAACAAGGGCCCTTAGGCACGGGAAATGATGGAGGGTTGAGATGGTATCATAACCCATAGGTCCCAGGACTCAAGTGGCATTTGGATCCAAGTAAACCTATTGAGGGAAGGATTGGTTGGAGGCTTGTTTGGGATCCAGGTATCAAAGGATCCATTCAGGATCATTTAGCACGGACGCATGGAATAACACATTGGTTTGTATAATATTCTGGTATCAATATACATATACTTTTGTTGTGGATTGAAGTGGATTGCTTGAGGGAAAACAATCTTTAGGTGGGAAGATTTGTAATATTCCCTTTTCTTGATATGGCCAAAGTGGACGAAATATGCCCATGGTATTTACCCATGGTATCGGCCCATGGTAATTGCCTTGTTTCTCAAGGGAAAATAGTAAAATATGATTTCTAGAGAGTCTATGAAACATATAAAAGGGGACATGAGCTAGGCCTTTAGATCATCTTGACTTTGTATATCTTATTATGGGTTTGTTGAGAACTTGGCATGGCTAGTTCTAGCTTGATCCCGGGATGAAAACCCTGTGGTGAATATGTCTGGTGGTTCCATCCAGGGTCCACGATTGAGCCTTAATGTCTTAGATTAGTCTTTTAATGAGCAGTCATGCATGCCATTTTCCATTGCAAGTTTATTTTTAATCGGAACACTATAATATCCTAGATCTATTAAAAATTGTATCATTTGGGATCTTACAGTTTTATGTTTATAATATTTATCTTTGGGTTTTTAGACCTTGAGTTTATAATATTGATCCTTTGGATTTAATATTAGTTCCTTGGGTTTTTAGTATAAATCCCTTGAGTTTATTATTTCCTTGGGTTTATAATATCAATCCCTTGGGTTTATTAATCTAAGGGTTCATATTTGTTGGGTATAATGTTATTTATAGGCTTTTTAATATTAGTCCTTGAGTTAAATATAAATCTTTAAGTTTAATTAATTAAATAGTAATTACTATGAAATTATTAAAAAAATCAATTATTTATATTAATTATTTTAAAATATAAAACATATTAGTTAATTAGCTAATAAATATAATAATAATAATTAGTTACTATATTTATAAAAAATTAATAATAATAATAATAATTAGCTAATTATATTTATATTTATATAATATTTCTATTAAATTTTGTCTAATAAAGCTAATAAAAATAATATTAATTATGTAGTAATATTAATTTATAGGTCTTTCGCATATATCAACTACATTCACTAATATAAATGTACTTGTGCCAGTTTTTATTTAAGCAAAGTACTAGAGCAATCTCAACAAATATACAATATGTCAATGGGCATTAAATGAGTGGGGCTTGTATAAATAATTGGTCTGCCAAAATCCAAAAATAAACATATACAACATCACTCATTTAATGCCTATTAACAGAAACAAAGAGGGATGCGAAAAGCTTTGAGAAAGTACCTAGGTGACAAACTTATAGAAGGTTGGAAGAATTCCATCCCGCTATGGAAAACGGATAGAGATTTGGGCATAGATGGAGTTCTGGCAGCCCAATGGAATAGGATTATTTGGAATATGAAGAATGCGGGTATTTTCAAATCTGAGGACAGAGATTGTATAGAATGGCAGGCAAAGAAAGGGAAGTCCAATATTCTGGTAAGAGACATATACTTATCATTGTTAGAGCTGGAAAAGGAGCCCTCTCAGAATATTTTTCCTTTCTCCCTATGGAAGGCCAGTTGTCCGATAAAAATCATCCTATTTTCATGGCTAGTATATCATAACAAAAATCTCTCCTGGAGCAATTTACAAAAAAGGAACTAGCAGGGACCATCGATTTGCCAAATCTGCCTTGCCAATTCGGAAGATAACCTGCATATGTTTTTACACTGCCCACAAACTTAGTTCATATGGAGGGTATTGGCTTCTTACTTTGGTTTTCCTGTGGTTTCGCATCCTTCAATAGAAGAAGCCTTCGTATGGTGGGGCTCACTAAAACTTAACTAGCGTCCCATTCCTTTGATTACTATTTGGTTCATATGGAAGTGGTGGAACAAAAAAAACTTTCAAAACAGCAGCGAGGTCTTTGGAAGCATTATTGACAAGATTATTCTTTATTACTTCTCCTTCCTTCAGATCATGCCTCAGCAGAAATATCAACAGATGGCTTCCTCTGCTCTACAGCGGCTTTTATTTCCAAGAGCACGTTTTGATGGTGTGGCAAAGGATGGCTCTTGCGCTTGTGGTGTCTTCATAGCTTTTACAAAAGATCTCCAATTCTCCATTTTCTGGAATGGTGGTAAAGGGACAAGTAATAAGGCAGAGGTCATGGCCCTGCATGCTTTGCTCACCTTCTGTACTTTCATGGATATTGGACCTATAAATGTATACGGGGACTCGAAAATTATCATAGATCATGTGAGTGGAAAGCATAAGATATCAAATGGCAGCCTTACAGGATCGCTGAACAGGATTGCATCTCTTTGGAACTCTAACACCTTTCATATTGCACATATAAAACGCAATCAAAATGTTCAAGCGGATGCTTTATCAAAAAAAGGGATGCATTCTCCAATCGGTATATGGTATCTGGGCATCACAATAGATTCCTGCGCATATGAGATCCAGCCTTTCTCTATGCCCGACACATAATGCTTGCAGATTTCTGTTTTGCTATATGGCCAATATTTTTTGGATATATATATCTCCTCGAGTCTTTCGAATATCTGGATAATCTAATTTTGCTATGTTTAAATGCTCCGCAATGATGATGATGCACAGAACATATCCCTCAGAATTCGAAGGCATAACCCGAAATATATGACCCTCCAATTTTTGTATATATCAGTTTCTGTTTATAATATAATCTATATAGTGCTTTTTCCTTTGTGAAAAAAACAATTAAAAAAAAAAACAAAACAAAATGACACAACAAAAAATCTAAGATTTTTATGACGATTGAACAGATTTGATAGAGTTGGTGAGTATGATGGGAAAGAAACAATACAGCTTTGTTGAAACTTTTGGTGGTATGCGAAGGCAAGAGCTTTATGAGCAGACAAGGCAAATCAATTAATTGGGATTTCTGTGTCTTTTTTTTTTAAAGAAAAGCAGGGCTAAATGCAGAATAAATTATGATTATTTGGATGCTCCAGGTAACTCATTTCATCCCAAAAGAGAAATGAATCCCCCATCTCACACTCGCATACTATTCGTGAAGTAGCGCAGACAAGTTTTGTACTATTATAATCGACTCATACAGCCTCTGTTACCTTGTGTACGTGGCCTCTATCATGTGGTTGGGAGCCGATTGCATCCATTCCATGCTAGATTTACCCATTTCAATCATTCTTATCACACAACATTTTATAGATATCTCATTCAATTTAAGTCAATGGCATTACAAAATTGTATGATTATTTCATTCATATCACGCTAAAGTCTTTGTAGATCTCCATCAATTAAAGTCAATAATATGACTATCACACAAAATTTGATAAAAACTCGTCGGAATAGACGAGTAAAGAAATATCGTTTTTGATGTTAAAAATGTTGTGTTTGGTTTATATGTATAATTATAATAAAATATGGTCATTTACGTTAAAAAAAAAAATTTAATGGAGTATGTTTAAGATTTAATTAAATTCATATTAAATTTAGATTTATTAAGTATAAAGAGGGTTTGTTTAAGATATAATTAAATTGATTTTAAATTTAGATATTAAGTATGGAGGAGTATGTTTAAATTTATATTAAATTTATATTAAATTTAGATTTATTAAGTATAAAGAGGGTTTGTTTAAGATATAATTAAATTGATTTTAAATTTAGATATTAAACATGGGAGAGGGGATGAAATTTCTTAAAATTTAATTTCTTTAATTATTTAATTATTATTAAAGGATAAAAAATATTTTCTTTAATTTTTTTATGTTTGATAGATCCACATTTAAGATGGATTTATACTAGTTTATTTTCTTAGATATTGTTCATGGATTTAAGTTGGCTTATTTTTTTAGATATTGTCATATACATATCTACATACTTAGTTTTTCCTTTTTTTAACATAGTGTTGTCGTCTCCCCCATATTACATTGTTGAGAACTTGGAATTGGAATCAACTATGAATAGTCTTAATATTTCTCGTTAATTGTCAACTAATAAAAAATACTATTCTTTTTCTTTAATTTCATTAATAACTAATAAACATAATGTTGATGCCTAAATGTTGTCTAAGACAACAACAAGATAAATTTCCTGATCAAGATTCCAAAGTAGACCAATTTTTGTTTGGGATGGCAATTGCCACCAATATGTGGGCTTGGTTGCCATTAAGGTGTTTTTCTTCTTGATAATTAGAGAAATTTTGAGGTATAAAATGGGTCTCCTAAGGAATATTATAAAATAACTATGTAAATAATAAAATAAGATTAGATTACCTCATCAAGTTTTAGAAAGGAAAAAGACAACTATTTTTTCAACAATAATTTTCAACTTATCGCTTTACAATTTTACTCAAATTTCAAGTGAGAGCACTCATTGAATGCAGAGTTTTATTTTGCATCCAAGGAGTACTCATGTTGCATACTTTTGATGGACCCTACTACACGAAAAATGTGAAATACATGGAAAAACTTAATTGCAATCACGTTTTTCAAATATTCACATTTTTTCTGTAATAGGGTCCATTGAAGGTATACAACATAGGTACTCATTAGATGAAAAATTAAATTCCACATCCAATAAGTGTTCTTGCTTGAAATTTGAGTAAAATTATAAGTAGATAGGTTGAAAGTACACGCATATATATATATATATATTATATATATATATATAATATTTATATATTATTTATATATATATATATATAATATATCTATATAACTTTTCTTACTCTCATAATGGTGGAATCATCCCCGGTTAACATCATCATATTGAATCCTATTGGTTCTTGTAAAGTTGATTATTGTTGTACATTTTTGTTTTGAGGCTCATTATTTACTTCAAAATTTCACTAATATTTATAAACAATTCCTTGAAATTTAACAAAAACCATTCAAATTACAACAATGAAAACTAATTAAGTAATTCTAAACATAATTTATCACACAAAAAAATTTAAAACTATATAAACTTCTGAAAGCGTTGCTTTAAAAAGAGAATTAATTCATATATGTGCAATTGTAAATAACACATCATTCACATAAAAGTTAGATAATGAGATGTAAATCACAACATTCATACCCTATGTATTCATTGAATCAATTTTAAAAATATATTATCAAAAATAGCTATCGAATAACAACCCTGTGATAATTGTTCCATTTAGAAATATTAATGATAAACTGATAAAGAAAATAGAAATTATTTCAATCAACTATAATGAATAACATATGTGAACAACAATACCACACATGCATTCACATAGGACAAAATCATAATTGGCTCTTGATCATGCAAAATTATAATTTGAAAAACAATGCCAAAAGTTTCTTAAAAAAATTTGAACCCTTAACCCTTATATGCGTCTTCATTAAATAGATTATAAAAATAACTTAACCCTTCTATGCGTCTTCATTAAATAGATTACAAAAATAACTTAATAGCAAAAGCTGTTGATATTTTATCTCAAAGTAGTAAATTAAAAGATAAAGTCTAAATTTAATAAATAAAATTGTTAATGTTTTTTGTGGGATATCTTCTAGGATTTGATTCCTTCCACTTTTTTAATGGACATTGGGGGATTAGTTTACACGTTAATTTTACAATCAAATAATTTTCCTTCCATAGTCGGGAGCTCAACCTGTAAAATTGAAGATATTTCTTTATGAGTGGATATGCAAGTAACTGGTTGATAGATTCAATGTTGACTTTATCCACCTCATTGACCATATCTTCAATGTATAGAATCTTTTCTTCTATTTTTTTGGCTTACAAAATAAAGCAAGGAAGGAAACACCTTTAATTCATTTTCTCTCATTAGAAACAAACCCTATCTCTGGATTTCTGCAATCTGAGCTTTGATTGCAGAGATTTTTTATTTAATGTGGTGAATTTCACCACTTACTTCTCCAAGAGTAAGCGATCTTACTCTTCCTGGTTTCTGGTGATGCATTTGAAATGATTTTGTATTCCTTTCATAATATGCATCGACAAACAAAGGTTTCTTACCTGATTCTTTAGAGGCTTTGGTTTTCAACTGGTCTATGAAAGCCTCGATCAGGCGGTTCTTCATATCACCATCCTCCATAGCCCGAATTTGAGACAAAATTTTTAATTCTGCTTCCTCATCTGTAGATGCCATTAATACTTTTTCCTTTGGAGGTTTTGGGTTTTCATCCTCACTAGAGCTGCTAGAATAATCAGAATCATCTTCATACAAGGCATGGCAAGCACATGCATCTGAATATGAACACGAGCATTCTGATGAATCTGATTCAGAATATTGATCCATATTTGCTTGTACTTCATCTTCTGTCGAGGAGCTAAAAGAGTCAAGAGAAATATCTTCCAGCTGGTGCTGTTGTGCTGTATCTCTGATTGTGAGATTGGGACACCTTTCTGTGACATGAGTCGCAAATTTACATCTAAGACAAACAACAAGGCCTCTATGCTCCTTTTTGACTTGTTTGGCTTTTTGAGCATAGCCAGCGGTCTTCTTCCCTCTGCTAAGCTTTGATTCTTCCATTGTTTTGATGATTTTGGGAGAGGACTTAGTTTCCCACCTTCTGAGGAGAGTACCTGTAAAGCATTGAATGATTGTCCTACAGGCATCTATTTCTGATTTTCCTCGAAGGCACATGAGCTTATATTATGTGTACATTAAGTCAATCATTTGGCTTATTTGGCCAATGCTCATGTTATCTATATTCCATTCCCTATGATAATTAGGGAAGAAGATGTGGGCCTCAGGTAGTTTTTCTTTTCCTTCAATATCAAGAGCAGCATACCTGGAAAATCTATGCTCTAGGGGCTCATATATAGGAAAAATCTGTGTTTCTTGTTGTTTCTTTTCTACATCTTTTGCTTCTGCTTCTGCTTCTTGAAATAGAGAAGCAATGCTAATGTGTTCTGATTTCTCAATATCTGATGAAGAAATTGTTTCCTTGGGGAACAGAGAAGGAAACTTATGAATATTTCTGACAAGATTTTCAATTTTTATATTTCTCTTCACCAAAAAAGAATTCGAAACTGGCTTCTCGACCTTTGTCAAATGTACTTTCTCAACTTTTTCTGCCAAGCCAGTTAGAAGAGTTTTAGTTGTGTCAATGTGACCAACTAATTTATCTCCAACCTCTTCTATTTTGTTCAGTGATTCTCTGGCATAAGTACGAGAAATACTGGAATCGAATTGCATATTATTTAAACAGCTATTCACACTATTTAATGAGGATTGTACAACATCTATCTGCTTCTTCACATCATCTATCTTTGTTACATTCATCTCCAGACCTTTGAGAGCAGTATTGGTCCAGTTTAATTGTTCACTAGCCTTTTGGATTATTCCATCAATTCCTAAGACATTGTCATCTTTTTGGACCAATGGGATAGCTTTGGCTACATTGGTATTTTCTCCTAATATGATTCCTTTGTAAGGAGGAAATGTAGTAGGAGTTTCAACTTTAGACCCATCTAATGCAGTCCATCCATTATTGTCAGCTATGGTACTAGAGGAGGCTCCAGTAAAAACATTAATGGGAGCAATCTTATCTTTCCAGGAATAGAAATATATCCATGTATTATTCACCTCCATGTAATGTTTCCAGTCATTTGCATATTGTCTTTTCTATGCAGGAGTGTATGCCTGATCAAAATCTTCTAAAAGTAGAACCTTAAAATCTGTTGAACTTACATATGAAGAAACTCAGCCTTCTGCCCTTTGGGAATTACCTCATATTTCCCCTTCTGAAGTCTATAGTGATTTAGCTCCCTTTCATTTGATTGTTGCATCTAGAATAAGCATTAAAGAATTTTCCAGTCAAGTCCAGGAAAACTCTAATAGCATTCAGACAATTTCTCTGTTGAATCCTAAAGACCTACAAGCCGAAGCCAAGAAATTAAAAACAAATTATCTGCATCTAGGTTGTATTCAGGTTGGAATCAATCCTTTAGTCCATAAAGGATTACATACTTTTGTGCTTGCAACTGTTCGAGATATGACACACAATAGGTATATTGATTCCATCATTGATGGAATAGTGGCACCCCTATCTGACGGCCCTACTTATTTTGACTGCTATCCAAACTTTTCTGTGTATGTCTATGACGAAACCATTGTAGAAATCCTGTAACTACAAATTCAGACAACAAGTTTTGATATGAAGAAGAAAAGAAATAATATAGCCATCCAGACTAAGGCCTGTTTAAGACACATAAATACATTGTGGCCAGCTATCCATCATACACCTAGCCAAGACTCCAAGTCCAATGTCGTCGTCAAAACTGATCCCCGCAACCAAAAGGTTGAACATCATCTGATCAGATGGCAAGACTTGCAGTTTCCAGCACATTGGGCAATAGACAATCCTAAGCCAATAGTACCAAGAAATATCACTTCTACAAACATTACTGAAACTCCTTCTGGTGCTATTATATCTTTTCTGCAAATATATACCATTGATCGACAAGGAATTGATATTGCTTGTAAATCATCAAAATATTACAGAGATCCTTCTGTTGTAGATATAGCTTGTTCTTCTTCATCTTCCTGTAGACATAACCAGTTATATGAATTAGCCCAGCTTGTAAATTACTCTTCTCTAGAAGTAAAATGTCCAGATTGTCACGATGTTATAAACCTGCTTACCTTAGCTGAACAAAATGTACATTCATATCATAATCCCAGAACTGGTGTTGCTCCTCCTTCTACTTCTGTAAATCCGTGTCCGAATCTCAGATGTTCTGACATCCCATTTCCTCACGAGCCAGAACCTGATTCAGACCATGTTCTTATGATGCAAACTGTTGAAGAAGAAGACCCCAGATTAACATAAATGACCTGCTTAATGAGACCAGCAAAGCCGAGGTATGGTCTAGGGATACTTGAGCAGTCACAGCTAATTCCAGAATGTAGGTTTAAACAAATTCCTTCTGATTGTAAGAATGCTGCAGTTATGGAAATGCATAAGTTATTCTCACTTATGGATGGATGCTTGAAATCACAAATCAATGCTAAGTGGATGAAAGATATGTTAAACTGGGATTTGTATACAAATCGTCAAGCAGAAGATTTTGATCAGGCATACAATCCTGCACAAAAAAGAAAATATGCAAATGACTGGAAACATTACATGGAGGTGAATAATACATGGATATATTTCTATTCCTGGAAAGATAAGATTGCTCCCATTAATGTTTTTACTGGAGCCTCCTCTAGTACCACAGCTGATAAACATGGATGGACTGCATTAGATGGGTCTAAAGTTGAAACTCCTACTACATTTCCTCCTTACAAAGGAATCATATTAGGAGAAAATACCAATGCAGCCAAAGCTATCCCATTGGTCCAAAAATATGACAATGCCTTAGGAATTGATGGAAGAATCCAAAAGGCTAGTGAACAATTAAACTGGACCAATACTACTCTCAAAGGTCTAGAGATGAATGTAACAAAGACAAATGATGTGAAGAAGTAAATAGATGTTGTACAATCCTCATTAAATAGTGTGAATAGTTGTTTAAATAATATGCAATTCGATTCCAGTATTTCTTGTACTTATGCCAGAGAATCACTGAACAAAATAGAAGAGGTTGGAGATAAATTAGTTGGTCACATTGACACAACTAAAACTCTTCTAACTGGCCTGGCAGAAAAAGTTGAGAAAGTACATTTGACAAAGGTCGAGAAGCCAGTTCCGAATTCTTTTTTGGTGAAGAGAAATATAAAAATTGAAAATCATGTCAGAAATATTCATAAGTTTCCTTCTCTGTTCCCCAAGGAAACAATTTCTTCATCAGATATTGAGAAATCAGAACACATTAGCATTGCTTCTCTATTTCAAGAAGCAGAAGCAGAAGCAAAAGATGCAGAAAAGAAACAACAAGAAACACTGATTTTTCCTATATATGAGCCCCTAGAGCATAGATTTTCCAGATATGCTGCTCCTAATATTGAAGGAAAAGGAAAAATGCCTGAGGCCCACACCTTCTTCCCTGATTCTCATAGGGAATGGAATATAGATAACGTGAGCATTGGCCAAATACGCCAAATGATTGACTTAATGTACACAGAATATAAGCTCATGTGCCTTAGAGGAAAATCAGAAATAGATGCCTGTAGGACAATCATTCAATGCTTTACAGGTACTCTCCTCAGATGGTGGGAAACTGAGTCCTCTCCCAAGCTCATCGAAACAATGGAAGAAAAAAAGCTTAGCAGAGGGAAGAAGACCACTGGCTATGCTCAAAAATCCAAACAAGTCAAAAAGGAGCATAGAGGCCCTATTGTTTGTCTTAGATGTAAATCTGCGACTCATGTCACAGAAAGGTGCCCCAATCTCACAATCAGAGATACAGCACAAAAGCACCAGTTGGAAGATATTTCTCTTGACTCTTTTAGCTCCTCGACAGAAGATGAACTACAAGAAAATATGGGTCAATATTCTGAATCAAATTCATTAGAATGCTCGTGTTCAAATTCAGATGCATGTGCTTGCCATGCCTTGTATGAAGATGATTCTGATTATTCTAGCAGCTCTAGTGAGGATGAAAACCCAAAGCCTCCAAAGGAAAAAGTATTAATAGCATCTACAAATGAGGAAGCAGAATTAAAAATTCTTTCTCAAATTCGGGCTATGGAGGATGGTGATATGAAGAACTGCCTGATCGAGGCTTTCACAGACCAGTTGAAAACCAAAGCCTCTAAAAAATCAGGTAAGAAACCTTTGTTTGTCGATGCATCTTATGAAAGGAATACAAAATCATTTCAAATGCATCACCAGAAACCAGGGAGAGTAAGATCGCTTACTCTTGGAGAAGTAAGTGGTGAAATTCACCACATTAAATCATAAATCTCTGTAATCAAAGCTCAGATTGCAGAAATCCAGAGAGGAAAACAAGTTGCAATCAGTCAAGAAAATGAAGAAAAAGATCCCTGGTATCCGACTGCAAAAGATCAAGAAATCCAAATTGCTGAAGGGATGCAAGATCCAAATTTTGGATTCAAAGACATGAGGTTATTTACTATCTCCTATCAACAACATCATGTTAAGGTAAATATCTGTATCCAAGGAAAAAAATTTCAAATGATTGCATTATTAGATTCTGGAGAAGATATTAATATTCTCAATATGAAGAACATTCCATCCAGATATTCGGTTTCTGCAGAAAGAAAAGTTGTTGGCCTCGGAAATAAAAGGCTCCAGTATGAAGTTACCCGAGCTTCATTATGTTTTGATTCACATTGTGTATATATGAAGTTTGTTGTAGCAGACATTCCTGTGGATTGTATATTAGGAAACATATTTCTTGCTGCAGTTGAACCCCATGGTTCAGTCAGAATGAAAGGAGGAAGGTCTGGCTATTTCATTTATGTCCCCACATCAAAGGGAAATAGAAAGAAGATTGAGCTACCTTATGTATCCAGCCCAAGGATCTCAACCATGGTCCAGGCCATGCAGAAGCTAGATAAAGCAGAATCCTTGTTGACAGATCTTGAAGATCTAAAGAATACGCTCAGAATTGAGGATCATTTAAAATCGCCTCAAGTAAAAAGAAGAATCCAGGATCTCAAGCAAGAACTAGAAGAAAAATGATGTTCTGAAGAGCCAAATGCATTTTGGCATCGAAAACAGCATACTATCAGGCTGCCATACAAAGAAGGATTTGCCGGAAAGCCTTGCAAGAGCCAAGCAATCCCAATGAGTAAAGAGTATAGGGATCTTTGTCAAAAAGAGATCTAGCAATTGCTTGACAGGAGACTGATAAGGGAATCCAATAGCCCATGGAATTGTTACGGGTTCTATGTAAACAAAAGGGCATAACAGATCAGGGGTATTCCGAGACTTGTCATCAATTATAAACCTCTAAATTCAGTTCTTGCAAATGACACCTATCCCATCCCCCAAAAGGGAGATTTTATCAGGAGAATTGCAGGTGCAAAGATCTTTTCAAAATTTGATTTAAAGGCAGGATTTTGGCAGGTTGCCAATTATGAAGCGGACAAATTCAAAACTGCTTTCAGCATCCCTGCAGGGCATTATGAATGAATGTTATGCCCTTCGGTCTCAAGAATGCTCCATAAAAGTTTCAGAAGGTGATGGATGACATATTCAAACCTTATTTTGACTGGTTGATTGTTTATATCGATGTTGTTTTGATTTTTTCTAAGAATATAGATGAACACTTTAAGCATGTAAATATTTTCTTAAAGTTAGTTCAAAAGAATGGGTTAGTCTTGAGCAAGGAGAAAATAGAAGTCTTTCAGACTTCTATAAAAAATTTAGGACACACAATCTGCAATGGGCAGATTTCTCTTCAGTGACATGCTATTGATTTTGCAGACAAATTCCCAGATGATCTCAAGGAGAAAACACAGTTGCAGAGGTTTTTGTGTTGCCTCAACTACGTCAGTAATTTTTATCAGGATTGTGCCAGTGACAGAAAAATCCTCAACAAAAGGTTAGGGAAAAACCCTCCAGAGTGGTCAGATCTTCACACCAGAGCAGTTAAGGAAATCAAGGCTAAGGTGAAGTCCTTACCTATCTTATATATTGCTGATGATCAAGCTTTTAAGATTGTTGAATCTGATGCAAGCAATGTTGGTTGGGGAGGAGTCTTGAAACAAAGGATTGGTAAAGAAGAACAAGTGGTCCAGTTTGCTTCTGGAGTATAGAATACAGCAGAATAGAATTACTCTGTCATTGAAAGAGAAGTCAAAGCAGCTTGGAATTGCATAAGCAAGTTTGAGGTTTATCTAATAAAAAAACCTTTTCTCCTCAGAACTGATGCATCAACCATGCAAAAGGTACTGACAAATAATATTAAGAAGGTTGGAGAAGTGAAATTTGCAAGATGGCAGGCCATCTTCGCTAATTTTGATTTCTCAGTTGAGCACATTAAAGGAAAAGATAATTGTCTTCCTGATTTCTTAAGCAGGGAATACATTGAACAAAAAGAGAAGCAAGTTTTGGTCATCACTACTGAATGGGAAAACGACAGAAAAAGGGAAATAGTGAGAATGGTACCAGATGAACTGGAGTGGGAGGAATATAAAAGACAATGGAAACCAACTTGGCAGCTCAGGAATACCAAGGTTTTAGACGCCAATTTACAACCACACACAGATCTCCCGTATTATGTACCAGAAAGGAAAGTATATCCTAAATGTAGAACTTGGATACATGACATGGTTTATGACAAAGCCAGAAGAAATGATGAAATAGCCATAAAAACCTTAGAGCAGAACTTCCACGACATTGCTACTATTTGGTATCATGGAGGAAAAGATACGGGAATCTATGAGATACATGTATGCATATACTGGACCCATGATCTATGGAATGAACCTGGCCATATAAAAACTCATATGGCAGCAAGATGGCCCAGGAATGACCCCCAGATTATGTTTCCTGATACTGACGTTGATTTTGCAGATTATAGAAAATTGTGGTGGCAATTCCTTAATGTTGATGATCAAACAGAAACTCACTGTACAAGGCTCAAATTCAGTACGGTGGGACATTATCAAGGATACCAACAAAATGAATGGCTGAGGAATGGTGGAGAGATTACAGGATTAACAAAAATGCGATGGACCTAGTGGAACATGAGACGTATTGCAAAAACATGGGCAAACCATGTATTATGGATTGTAATACATCATGCAACCATCCAGTTTATCATACTGTTAAGGAAATGGCAGACACTGAGTCGACAAATTATAAGGATGCTCCTTACAATAATTCCCTTATAGAATATATGCGGGAGTACATGGAATGACTGGTCCTCACCAAAGTACAACATCAAACCGTTCTAGGGAAACCCATCATTGTCAGGCGAATCTATACCAAAGCCTGGGACATCATGCAGTACAAACAAGACAGATTTCCAGGACTCACAATATTTTAATATGAACCAATCACAAGGGCTGAATTGTGACCAGTTTTTCCGTGGGTTTTACTCTTTAAAAATATCCACAGTGTAACATAATCTTTTCTCGTGGGCTTTAGTACTAAAGTATCCACTGTGTTTTGGTCATGTTCGAATAGATTTTTAGTACAAAGGACCTACTTTACAGTCCATATCAGACGCGTTACCCGAAAGAAAACATTTGATCCATATGATGGACCCGAATCCTTGTGCGGATGTCGCTCTGGTAAAGGTTGAAAAGAAAATGATTCCTTTTGTTTTAGCTTTAAGTCTTTTCTTTGCTCGGACCCAGGACAATGCTTGTCCCCCCTTCTCTCCTATATAAAGAAGGGTAAGGCTCATTCTGGGGGCATCGAAGTTTAGGGAGTTTAGACATCTTGAGTCTTAAGCCTTGTGTGTTTTGAGTCGAGTAATTTTCCTGCTCTGCATCTGCGGACCTGCGTGTCTAATATGCTTGCATCACGAAAATACTCAAGTGTATAGGTGGTTTGGAAGCCTGTGCATCAGTGTGCTTAGCACTGGTGAGAACCTAAAGTGGCTGAACCATTAGAGTCCTTTTGCTGTATATTTCCCTTTGAAATTTCTGAGGCAGAGTCTGTCCATCGCCAGGAAGCCTCTGGTATTACTCGATCTTTATGATCAGTATATAGTCTAGTAAATGCGGTGACAGTCTATCTCTGTAAAGAGTTTCCTCACTGTAATTCATTTGAATATCTGAAATAATATGAGTACACCATATTTCCGCCATTTTAGTATCTATGCGCTTTTATAAAACTCTGTTGTGATAGTAGTTCTGTTGAGTCTTCGTCCGAAGTTCGCAGGAAGTTCGCCAAAGGATCGAAGGGACACCAAGGATTTTTAGAGATCTCGGATCTAGTCGTTCTTTTTTCTTTTTATTTTTCTCATTTAGAAAATGAATGAAGAGGGGTTACACATGATCAGTGCTTGCTGAAAGAACCCTGTTGATGGTAAGTTGTGTGGTCCTCATTATCCATCTATTAACACGTTGTTCTTCGACTTATGCTAGATGGTAAAGATTTTATTGGCTGTGAACCTCTATTCAGATATTTACATAGGGGGGGGGGAAGCAAATTGTTTAGAACTGAACAATATCTCCCCTAGTCTATCTTGCGAAACCTCCCATCATAACCATAGTAAACCGCTGCCCATTGAGATGTATTTTCATAACTCCTATATATACAACTGCCACAAGTGAAGCATGCTTGGGTAATGCGCCAATTCGACCACTATTAGTAGATATAATTATTTCTTTAACTTATGAATCCCAAATGACTCGATTAAGAGACAGTACATGAAGATTTAGGGTCATTTTCAGAATTAACTTTCCATGTTGGAGTTTATAGCCTTCCGCGGTAGCTTCATTAATATTACCCACCAAATAAAAAGATTGTTCGATAAGACCATCTATTTCCAGAAAGGATCATTTGAAAACCTCTAATTGTTTCCATGAGGACCCATATATTTTGCCCGGGGAACCTGTGAATACCTCTGCTACGAAAAAGGGTTTGGTGATAGGAAACGTTCAATTTTTCTTGCTCTTGCCACGATTAAACGATCTTTATCAATGCAGGGATGAGCATTGGGTATATCAAAGTCAATGATTAAGTCCATGGCTCCATAAATTATCATAGTGCAGCCCTTTTAAGCATTATCAACTAGATTTTGAGACTGATTGAAATAACACATATTTCATTAAATTTGGAATTAAACGGTAGATATAGAATTTCATAATAACCAAAAAAACTCAAATTTAGTGATATCCATGTAATAGAAAAAATTCCAAAATTAATGAAATATGTGTTAAATTCTTTTCTCAATTGTCTAACACAATTTTGGATGTCACTTTTCCACTCTCTATGATCTTAGCAAGATAACTTGGAATTAGATTTTGACTAGATTCCCATGAGAGTAATTTTTTATGATATTTTGCACATGGGCATGTTTAGTTAATTTCTCAAAGATATATTCAGAGAAGTTATTCAAATTGAACATCAATCAAATTCAAATTCTGATAAAAAAATTCTTAAGCAAGTTTAAGATGTTCATTAGTATCTAGGGTTTCTTCTTTAAAAATATTGATATCAATATCGCCTTTTTAGAATTATTTTATATATATATCTTTAATTGTTGAGTCTAATTATATTTTCTTGTTATAATACTACTATAAGCTTGTTGAATTTTCTCCATTTCAAAATTTAATTATTTCTTTAAATCCTCTATTTGTTTTTTATGTTTTTATTGTACATCAACAATTTTTGGTGAAACTAATCTTAGAACTTTAATTGTGGTTGGCCTAAAAGAGTTTCAAGTTCATCAATCATATCTTCTTTTTTCCTTAATGCATGTCTCAAATTATCAACAGGCCAAATATTAGCTCAAGAGAAAACACCCATGGAGTCAATGACCTCTTCAACAAACTATTCATTAGTATGATTTTAGGCTTCCCAAATAATCATTTGTTGAGCAGGAGGTTCTTTTCTTTGATTAACCCTCTTCCTTTTAGGCTTGCATTTAATAATTGATCTCCTTTTGTTGTTAAAGAATTATTCATTAGGAGACATATATTCTTTTTTTATAGGTGTCAAAAATTAACATGAATTACATTTGGGGATGAAATCCCAATAAAGGAAGAAATATGAGTCTTTGAAATGACTCTGGGGGTAACAATACTTATTTTTTCCCTAGTGTTTTTAGCCTATGCATCCTTTGAATGAATATTGAGTCATATACTAGGGTTTAGTTCAATTTATGAAATTTTCTCATTTTGAGAATTTTCTCCTTAAAGTTGTTCTAAGGATTTGTTCTCATATTATTTTCCTTAAATATGTACAACACAAATTTGCGCCTTGCTTTGGGCCTGAGAAAGTTGAACGTTTTATAATTGGGTGTTTTCATATAAAGCCCATTCATCCTATAATATTGAATCTTAAATTAGCTTCCCAATTTGTATATTTATCCTCTTCATTAAAAATCATTTTCAAAAGAGTTTCCTCCATTAATGTTGGATGAGTGGGAGGTTGATCTATTTGAACTTTCTTTGTTCCAATATTATAAGTCTTCTCTTTAGTAGCGTAGGGCTATTGGACTAGTGTTGTTTCATTAGACTAAATCTTTCTTTATTGATCCTACATATGTTTGCTCAAATGGAAGCTTTTCTGGTTGAATGCTTCCATCCTATGTACTAACTGGAAGTGATGAAGATGAAGTTGAGCTACTAGTTGCTTCTTGAATTTGTGCCTCGCTACGTGTGAGGAAGTATGGCTTGAAAAGCATAAAATTCTATTACAAAATCTTTAGGGGGTTGTCAAATTCATAGTAGGACATCTTTTATACAATTCGACTATTTTGAAAACATCATCAAAGGGCATATTTTCATTACTATACTTCTTAAAATCCTATTAGACAATCATAATGGTTTGAAACAATATTTAAAGGCTCATTCTTTTTTGAAACTATATAAGATAAATTGATCTCCTCTAATGCCACAACTTCCAATTTAGCATGATTGGCATTTGACAAGGAATGAATCCCTACATGAATGGGAAATGTTGGCATTTGTAAAAATCTGATCATCCTTGTACCTATAGTTTGATATGTTATCTCCTTAAGGAATAGCCTATCATATGCACATTGTGGTAAGGAATTAGGTGATGCTTGACAACCATAAATCCTAATATAAGAGGCGTCATCAATAGACTAGTGTCCAATCTAGTTAATTCCCTGCATTTCCTCTTCTGTGAATCTAAGAGGTGGATGACCAAAGAGTATCTCATGCAAACAAATTATCACATTGTGGTAAATTTCATAGAAGCGATCTTTTTCATTTTCAAACCAAAGCTTTGAATGATAAATATCGTCCCAACACCAGGTTTCCATTGCAATTTCATCAAAAGGAAAAGCGGTATGAAATCAAATGGCATCCATAAGATAAGAAAACACGTAAAATTCTTGGGTAATCCTTCGTTCTATATTGACAAACTTTTCAATCTATTTTTTGAGATTATTAGATAAGATATTGGACCAATAAAAAATAGTGCCCCACCACACCCACCCCCGAAGTACTTTATGCATAATAGGTATGCATTCCTCTCTAACATAAGTAGGATTCTTTTCACCAAAGAGTCTACACAACATTTTTGCTACCATAATTGGAAAGGGTTTATAGGAAGAGGTAGAGTATGAGCGTGGAATTTTTAAATGGAATTTATTTTTGTCCCCCCATTGATCTTTAATCAATATACCCATCTCCAATTCATATGGAATGCACTAATTTTCCTTAAATTTTTCAAAATACTCATTATTAAAGTTCTATTTAGATCAGGGTACTTAATACATTACTTGGATTTCATCTAGCCTAAATGAGCTGACCACATTTTGTTAATTATCAATGATTGTATGAGTTGGAAAAAACAATGTGTTTTATTTTTTATAAAATCATATTTGTATAGGGGATTAAGGTTGTTTTAGAAACTATTTTGTGCATATTGGAGCTATGCATATCTTCAAATGAGGGTATATAATTACTTAATGCATCTAAAAGGTCCCCCTCCAAATATTAATAAATTTCAGCCCATGTTTTGATCTTGGGAAAAAACTTATATGGTGTGTCTAAAAATAGACTACAATTAGGATTCTTGGCTTCTAAGCCTTTAGTTTGCTATTATTTCATTTTCTTTCCTTTTTAGGGAGGCATGGTTTAACCATCCTGAAATTGATGAGAAAACAATTATAAACACATTGTTTTGCATGAAAAACATTCAAATTGAGGTAATTGTACATGAAGCTTACCTTTGTGATGGCTTAATGGAGAAAAACTCTACAATTAAACATTAGAAGTAACTCTAACAACAAAAACATTTCAAAGAAGTTAAATTTTATCAAATGATAAGTGTAGACATTATTCGAGAAGATTTTAAGCGAATTCATGAAATTTTGATGAATTATAATGGAAGAAACTCTAAAATGAGATTGATGGTACATTCACTAAATGCTCATTGAATTCATGAAATCATCCCTAAGTTTTGTTATAAGACAATTCTCATGTAAAACCCAATGAGAAATATGCATGGGGTTAATCACTAATCATCTATTAAATCGTCATTAAATTGATTAAAATGGAATTGTTAGATATCATATGGGTTTAATAAGTTTAATGCACATCGGTACATGAATATCCTAATATTGGGATATCAGAGCATTGAAATGGATAGGGAGGTATTGGTTCTTGTCTATTTATAAAAACAATGGAGAAAAAACTTATACTACAAGCAAAAGATTTTTCCATAAACATTGATTTCCTAATATGTTAACTAATCATGATTAACTAGTTTAATAAACCCTGATTAATACTAATACTAGGTGATTTAGCATGGTAACTGATGGGACCATCCCATGCTATATGACTTAATCAACCCAATAACTGTTGATTAACAATGATATAAAAATAATTATTTTATTAACCAGGGCTTAGTGCTAATATTTTTTATTTAGCATTGATTGTTGTGTTAATGAGTTTGTACACCGAGAGAACAATTGTCCTGGCCTCGGGCTTTTGTCCCGCATTTGGCTAAACCCTAGGTTGTTGGTTTCTCCCGGTCATTTTCACTATGCTCTGTTTGGGTTGTGAGCTTTTTGGTTCTATGGGTGATTGTCACTATTATGCAACAATGTTATGCTCACGCCGACTGTGGCTTCTCCATTGGTAAGTGGCAGTTGCGCCTCAACCTTTTTCTTGGTTTACGCTCTTGCTGGCTTGGCTCTGCTAGTCATTGGTTGAACTATTGTGAGGTTCTCTACGTCGTTGGTGGCTCGATGCTCACTGTCTTATTTTTGTCACTCGCTCGGTCTTTTGGAGTTTGTTTATGGTTCCTCTGCTACTTGTATGGTTGTATCATCGGTTGATTGCGTATGCATGTGTTTGTGCTCAGGTCACGGCCTCAAAAGGACCCTTCCATTCTGCGTTTACACACTCTAGCAAGGTAAGTTTTCTCTCCCTGATGAAGATTATGCTCCCAACTTTTCTGTGCACTAATAAACTCGGCTCCTTGCGAGCAGGGTTTTGTTTTGTGACGGCCACTGTCAATTATGATTCTCCTTGTCCAACATCGTTGTTGAGAGGGTAAGTTCTTTCGGCATTCTCTTTCTCTTTCTATTAGTCTTCATTGTCTTTTTGTTTTGCCTTCAAACCACGGTGCTAACGCCTTGTTGTATTGTCCATGCAAGTCGTTGTTATCTGGATACAATATCCCTCGGCTCCTTCTTCGAATGGAACTGGTGGGGTCTTTCCTTGTTGTAACTATTTGTTCGAAGGGTTTCTAGTTGTCTTTTCTTGTAGTCGACTTGAGTCTGGTTGCAAGGTCATTCGGTTGTGAGAAATTTTGGTTTTTTGGTTCGGTTCACTGAATAATGTGGGTTCCGCCGTGAACTGTAATGAATATTTGTTTAAAGGTTTAAACCGTCACCCTCTTCTCGTTGCTCGATTCCCAAAGGAGGGTTTTCTCGCCTTCAGGACTGTTGGACTTTGAACTTGTAATTGTATGTTTGGAAACACAATGTTTGCTATTGTAATTTTTTATGAAAAAATAATGAAAAGGATTTTTGTATTAGTGCGCACAGGATTACCTTTTGCTCGAGTTTGGTTCTGTGACTGCATTTGTTAATGATGACTCGCTGTAGCATACTCTCGTGCCTCTGTAACTTCTTAGCATGCAAAGGAACAATGTGCTTGGTCTTCATTGCTTATATCTGTGTTTCTCTCGTAGTTATGCTTCTGCTTGTTATTTTTGGAAATTCACCTCTGTTCTACAAGAAAGGATGTTGAAAAATTGTTTGACTATCTTCTTATTACATATGGCAAGAATTATATGATAGGGACATAATAACTATTCAGATGGACTCAGGAAAATGAAAAGAAAATAACTATGTTTTGTATTATTCTTCTCTGCCCAGAAAATGTCGAACCCCATCAATGTTGTGTACATTAGTTTCATAATATTTACAATATAGTTAAGCAAACTGTTGGCATTTGCTTATTTAGTTATGCAGTTGTTAACTATCTTTCTATTTTGATTCTTCCGTTCTATAGAATACAAAGATAATATTTTCTTTCCTGTTATTTTGTTTTTTTTCAAAAGTAAATAACTATGGAGATAAACTAAAACAAAAGACCAGAAAACCATGTGCCTACAACTACTTCTACCTGACTGTATTGTCCCTAACTACCTGTTAATAGACAAAGACATAAAATAGGCTCCTAATACCATTCTTAATTAACAAACACAAATGAAATTTAAATTACTGATGAACCTCTCCTCCTTAGCTGAGACCAACACCCAGTCATGGCGCCCTTAGCTGGATGCTCCTGCATTAGGCTCCCGGGGTAAGAAAAAATCATGACTCCGGTCCATGAGCTTCTCGACTAAATAACCCGCCTGCTCTATCTGTCTAACGTTAAGCTACGAACTATCTCCAATAGGACGGTTCTTCCACTTGACCAGATATTGCATATACTCTTTCTGCCAAGTTCGCTTGGCCACCTGAGTGTCGAGGATCCTCTCGATCTCGGGGGGCTGAACGTAAGGAATTTGTCTCATCCAAGTATCACTTCTACCTTGGGTGTCCCATGTAGGCCATGCTGTACTATCTTCTTCTGGATCAGCAGTGTATGGAAATAGGTTTGCCACATTAAAGATGGGCGAAAGGCCTATTCCTAGTGGCAGCTGTATTTAATAAGCATTTGCTGAAAATTTATGGAGGAATTTGCAGGGGCCTATCTTCTTGTATTTCAGTTTGTTATACGTGCCTCTAGGGAAACGCTCCTTGCGCAAATGCACGAGGACTTCATCACTCACATTAAACTGCACTTCTCTCCATTTCAAATCTACTCGTTGCTTATATTTTTGACTGTTGTCTTGCAATTTTATTTTCACCTGCTCGTGTAAATCATTCATCGCTTTAGCGAAATCTTCCCCATCAACACTCTGTCTTTCCTACTGTTCTAGATCTCGTAATTCATGGACTCCGTGAGGATGAATACCATATAAGATCTGAAAAGGACTGTAACCCATGCTGCGATTCGGCGAGTCGTTGTAAGTGAATTCTGCATGGGCAAGTGCTCGATCCCACATCCGCGAATTTTCACCAATCAAACTTCGTAGCAGGTTTCTCAAACTCTTGTTTACCACCTCTATTTGCCCATCGGTCTGTGGGTGATAAGCAGAGTTGTAACTCAACTGCGTATCCATCTTCTTCCATACGGTGCGCCAAAAGTGCCTTGTAAACTTCACATCCCTATCAGAGAGAATGGACTTAGGTAGACCGTGTAGCCTGACGATCTATGTAAACAACAAGTGGGCCACGTGAGTGGCATCGCTGGTTTTTCTGCAAGGGATGAAATGTGCCATTTTCGAAAACTGGTCCACTACTACCATCACCAAATCATAACCCCGTTGTGTCCTTGGTAGACCCAACACGAAGTCCAAGCTGAATGAGTCCCACGGTCTACTTGGAATGGGAAATGGCATGTAAAGTTCTGTATTTTGGATGTGTCCTTTTTCCAACTAACACACTTTACATATGGTCACAAATCTCTGCACATCCCTTCGCATTCTTGGCCAATAATAAAATGGTTGAGATGCTCTAATGTCTTGTCTATGCCGAAATGTCCGCTAGACCTCCACTGTGTTTCTCCCGAATGACATTCTCTCTCATTGAGCAGTCGTGGATGCATAATTGTCCCCCTCTAAACAACAGCTTCTCCTGCAAATTATAGTCCAACTACAGACTATTATTTCTTACCAAATAATTTTGACACGCTTCGTAAGCCTCCTTGAAATCCATGTTAGTATGATACAAGTCTTTCGTGCTCAAAACCTAGCACTTGTATAGTACTCTCCTACAAGATTAAGGCTCTTATACTCAATGCATCTGCCACCTTGTTGGCCTGCCCGCTGATGTGTTTCAACACAAAGGTGAAACTCTGAAAATATTTAACCCACTTAGAATGTTTGTGATTCAGCTTGTGCTGTTGCATCACATATTGCAGTGCAAAATTATCTGAGAACAAAATGAACTCATTCCCCAACAAATAGTGTCTCCAGTTCTTCAGTGCTTGGATGACAGCATAGGATTCCTTGTCATAGGATGAATACTTATGCCTACTTTCATTCAACTTCTCGCTAAAAAACTCAACAGGTTTGTCTTCTTGGCTAAGTACAGCTCCAATGGTCGTACCACTTGCATCACAACAAACTTATAAAAGCTTTTTAAAATCTGGCAATCTTAGGATCGGTCTCTCTGTGATCTGCTTCTTTAGTAGCTGAAAACTCCTTTCTACTGCCTCAGTCCAATGAATAGGCTGACTTTCCTTTTTTATAGTGTCCAACATAGGTGCACAGGTTTCACTGAAATTTCTTTTAAATTTTCTGTAAAAACTTGCCAACCCATGAAAACTACGTACCTCAAACAGAGTTTTCGGGGATGGTCAGTTGACAATTGCTACAATCTTCTCTGGGTCCATCTTCAACTCGTTTTCTACAATCATGAAACCCATATAAACCAATTATTTTTTGCATAAAAGTACACTTTTTCATATTTATCAGCAACTTATTCTGCTGCAATTTTTCCAGCACTTTTCGAACATGTTGAAAGTGTTCCTCTCTCATCTTGCTGAAAATTAATATATCATCCAGGTACACTATTACAAAATTCCCAATGTATTCTTTCAGCATTTCGTTCATTAATCGCATAAAGGTACTAAGTGCATTACTCAGTCTGAATGGCATTACCAGACTCTCATACAGTCTCGCATTGGTCTTGAAGGTTGTCTTCCACTCATCCCCTTCTCGAATTCAAATTTGATGATACCCACTCCTTAAATCAATCTTGGAAAAATATTTTGCCCCACTCAGGCAGTCCATCATGTCATCCATCCATGGTAGTGGAAACCTGTACCGAATGGTAATCTTATTAATTTCCCTTGAATCTGTGCACATTCGCCATTCTCCTCCTTTCTTGGGAGCGAGAACTATTGGAACTGTGTAGGGGCTCAAACTTTCCCTTATTAACCCTTTATTTAGCAATTCCTGCACCTATTTTCTGATCTCCTCATTTTCTTTGGGGCTCATCCGATATGCTTCCTTATTCACCAAACTTGCTCCCAGTATAAAGTCAATATGATGACATATAGTTCTCTTAAGGGGCATTTTATCTGGCAAGTCGTCCACTACTATATTGCTAAACTCCTGCAGCATCTGCTGAATTTCTGCAGGCAAATTTGACACCTCTGTGTATAGCAGCACCGTCTTCGCTCTTCTTACAACAGCATAGCTTATTTCACTGTCTTCAATCTATTTCAAAAATTGTTTTCCGCCTATTAATAACACTCTCGTCCCACCTGTTTCCGTTGTCTCTTCGTCCTTGATGGGCACAAGCATGTGCTTGATCCCATCATTGACAAACTTATAACAGTTTGTCTTCCCATCATGAACTACCTTCCTGTCATATTGCCATGGCCTGCCTAGCAGTATGTGACATACATCCATCGGCATTATATCACAAATGACCTTATCTTTATATCTACCGATATGGAACTCCACTTCGCATTGCTCATCCACCAACAACTGTGTTAGAGTCGGTCTAGTAGCCCTCCACCAGAGATCAAAGCTCTTTGCATTTCATAATTAGGTGTCCCATCAGTGTGATCATGTTGCATTCCATTAGGCATGCCATAACTCTGCTAGAGGAGCTTGTGTCTTTTATCCCCCTCTTGTTTGGCACTGCTGGTTCAGGTTTGTTTGAGTCAATAAAGTCTTCAAAAAGTCATTTGTCTTGTTTTAAATTTCCAGGTCTTAGGTCTAGGGTTGATTCAAATTTTGTCTTAAGAAGTCATAAAAGACCGGCAGGCCAGAGGGATGTCCTTCATAAAGCATCATTTCAACAATTTTCACTATTCTTCAGCTAAATTTCCACTTTGTTTTCAAAAACTCTGTTTTTGAAA
Source organism: Pinus taeda (assembly GCA_000404065.3). Classification (NCBI taxonomy): domain Eukaryota; kingdom Viridiplantae; phylum Streptophyta; class Pinopsida; order Pinales; family Pinaceae; genus Pinus; species Pinus taeda. The sequence continues at coordinate 71,032 of APFE030868194.1, read as the reverse complement.
AACAAAGGTCATTCACTCATTTTTTGTAAAAATTCTCAAATTTCTAAATTTTCCAAATGTCAAAGTGCAACCCTGGTCTCCTTTGCCAAAGCACCTTAGAAGCTATCCCTGCAAAAATTTTCAGAAGAAACCATCAGTTCAACCAATTTTTCAAAGAGAAGAAACAAAAAATCAGAGCCAATTAAGTTCAAAAAGTGTCAACACTCAAAACATTAGAAAGTGGGTTTTGGGAAAATGTAAATTTAAAGCAAGCCTATAAAAGCACATTAAACTTCATTTGTAACTCATTTGCCTCTCTCAAGCTAAGTGCAAACTTGCAAAGGCAATTTCATGAGATATTGAGCAAAGTTGGGCAGTCTTGGTAGCGCGCTATGCGTTGGGAGTGGCGCGCTACGCGTTGGTGGTGTGGTACGTGTAGGGGAGGTTCTGGCAGTGCAAAAATACACGGGCGCTACGCGTAGAGGGCGCGCTACGCGTTTGGCAGAGGGCGCTACGCATTGGGTATTTCGCCCAAAAACTTGCAGCAAACACACAATACACCTCTCTCAGCTCAAGTAACATTCAAGTAAGCTCTTTCATGATTGTTTTAGTTATTTTTTGCAAAATGAATGTAAAGGAAAAATGACCAATATGCCATGAAATGGAAAACAAGAAACCCTAATGTTGATGTGTAAAATGAAAGACTAAGTTTGCTATGGTTTTCAAAGATATGCTGCCCAAGGTTTTCCCATGATTCACCCTCATTTTTCCTCTCATATTCATCATTATTCCTTTTCAAATTTCCCATAAAATTTCACAAAATTCCTCCATAATTCCCAAACCCTACTTAGCCCTAAAAACCTACTTCACCCCAAACCCTACACTTTCACAATTTCCTATGTTTTTTCCCTTCCATGAATTCCTCCTTGTTTTCATTTCCCCTTATTCCCTCATGTTTCCCTTTCCCTAACAATTCCCTTGTCTTTATGTCCCCTTGGTAACAGCATTTGAATAAAAAGTCAAACAGCATACAAAGTCAAACAGCAATCAAGTGTGTGCACAGTCAACATATAGAGTTCAGCAATCTTGTCTTCAAAACCATGTCAGAAACTGAATCAGATTATGAGCAGAGTGATTACAGTGGATCAACACCAGAGGAAGAAGTGCCTAGGAGGCATCACAAGGGTGGTAAAGGTGGTCGACATGTTAGAGAGGAGCCCACCTCTTTGGCTTATTTGCAAGCTTTTCCATTTGCACTGTCTTGTTTTCGATACCAATCATGCTTTGAGTATTGTGAGAAGATCTCACAAATTCAACATCACAGGGAATTAGTCCGCTTGTTTGTCTTACATTTGCACAATGGCCATGTAAACCTTGCAGGAGTGGATTTCACACTATCACCCGAGGTTATTGCTCAAGCCACCAGGATACCGAATGTTGGGGAAGAGTGGACCAAGCGCAAGCTACTAGGAAAATTTCATTATCAACCATACATCAAACCCAGATTCGTGAAGAACCTCATTGTTGTTTTTCCTTTCAGATTCCTAAGGGAGGAGTATGCACCCTTGATGAGGCTTATCATGCACTATTTTACTTGTGAGGGCCGATTTTCACGTTTATATTCGTACCATATCCATTTGTTGATGCGTTTTACCCGGGTACGAATGATGAACATTCCCTTTTTCATGTGCCGGAATATAGAGAAGATGGTGCCCGTAGTGCAAAGGAAGAGCCCCGCACAGCAACTCAAAAGCATATATCATTATGCACTGATCGAGATCATAGTGATGCATCAACTAGCATAGCAAGGCATTCCATGGGAGGATTTCATTTCTCGCGACTTCTTCACTATGCCTCATCCCCGCACCCAAAATTGCCTTTCCCTTGATTTCAACAAAATCATAAAAAATCAATCCTAAACTCTTTGTACTTAATACCTAGCCTAAAATCAATCATCAATTTGGTCATCTCGAGCCTTTTCAAATATCTTTTGCCGAGTTTGACCCGGAGAGAGCCCTCTCCTGTCCTCGTAGGGCCAGCTACGAGGCTGAGTGTGGTTTGATGTGGCCTTGAGTCTTGCCTTATTTCAGCCTAAGGCGGATTTGAGCGCTAACAAGCTGATGGCCTTTTTTGTAGCCATGACACCTTGTAAGGAGTGGGGTGTTTCAACCGCTTCAACCCCAACTTCTCCACCATCTCTGTGGCAACCAAATTATCAGTACTCCCACTATCGATAATCAGCTTACAGCACTTATCGTGTGACTTACAAACTATCTGGAACAAGGTTTTCCTTTGAGCTTGTTCAGTTGTTTCCTTGGCTGGTTTCAGCAACACCTTGTTCAAAGCTAAGGCTTTCCTTGTTTCCGGCACATTTTTGACTTCCTGGGGAGGTGGCTCCGCTTCCTCTGGCTATGCGACATATGCACCCCTCTGTCCAGCTTGTTCCACCTCTGGACACTCAAAAGATTTGTGCCCCCACTTGTGGCACCTATAACATTGATAACTATCTCCTCTGCCTCAGCCATTTCCTCTCCCTCGCTGGTATGGCCTGCCACCTCTCATGCTGTCACCTTTTTCTACTATCCCGAAAGCTTTAGAATAGTTGCCTTCTTCATTACTGCTGGTAGTTCGTCCTCTACCATAAGACTATCCTCTTCCTCTGCCGGTTCCCCATCCTCTCCTAGCATTTTGTTTTCTAGTGATCTTCTCCTCTGCTTTCATAGCACTTTGATATGCTTCTTCTATGTTTTTTGGGGAAAGAATGTTGCTTTCATCTAATATTTCTAACCTTAAATCATTTATGTACCTTGTTGTTTTCTCCCAGGTGTCCTCTATATAACCAGCTCTCAAATTTACCCGGTAGAACTCTTCAGTGTACTCGCATACTGTCATCCCTTTCTGCTTCGGATTCTGCACTTGCCAATGTAGTGCAATCTGGTAATCCTTAAGAAGAAATCTTCCTTTCAACTTGGCCACCATCCTTGACCATTTCTTTATTGGAAACTTGTTCATCCTCCTTCGCTCTGTTTGGACACTGTCCCACCATAGGGCTGCGTGTCCCTTCAACTTTGTTGTAGTGAACCTAACACTCTGATCTTCACTAACCTCTTCACACTCAAAATATTTATCCAATTCATTGATCCGCTCCAACAGAACCTCTGTGGACAAGCTGTCATCATAATTTGGGATTTCTAGTTTAGGCTTGCTGCTCACTAATAGGACCGTCCTCAACAGTCTCATTTCTGGCCCTTCTTCATCTGATCCATCTGTTGTCTCTACAGCTTCTTCTTCGCTATCATCTCCTATCTCTGGATCCCTTCTTCTCCCTGCTTCAACTACCTCCAAACAGGCAGTAAGGATCTTGATCTCCACCCGCAATCCTTCCTCTACTATCCTTCGAGCACCTCTTCCACGACCTCGTCTTCCTACCTCCATTTCTCAAGCCAATTCTAAATCCAGCTCTGATACCTCAATGATGGGACCAGCCCATGCTATATGACTTAATCAACCCAATAACCGTTGATTAACAATGATTTAAAAATAATTATTTTATTAGTGAGGGCTTAGCATGGATATTTTTGATTTGGAATTGATTGTGTGTTAATGAGTTTGTATGCCAAGAGGACAGTTGTCCTGGCCTCGGGCTTCCATCCCGCGTTTGGCTAAACCCTAAGTTGTTGGTTTCTCCAGGTCATTTTCACTATGCTCTATTTGGGTTGTGAGCTTTGTGGTTCTGTTGGTGACTGTCACTATTATGCAATAATGTTCTGCTCACACCGACTCTGGCTTCTTCGTTGGTAAGTGGCAACTGTGCCTCAACCTTTTTCTTGGTTTACACTCTTACTACCTTGGCTCTGCTAGTCGTTGGTTGAAATATTGTGAGGTTCTCTGCTCCTCTGGTGGCTCGATGCTCACTGTCTCATTTTCGTCGCTCGCTCGGTCTTTTGGAGTTTGTTTATGGTTCCTCTGCTACTTGTATGGTTGTATCATCGATTGATTGTGTATGCATGCATTTGTGCTTAGGTCGCGGCCTGAACAGGACCCGTCCATTTAGCGTTTTCTCACTCTGGCAAGGTAAGTTTTCTCTCCCTGACAAAGATTATGCTCCCAACTTTTCTGTGCACTAATAGACTCGGCTCCTTGCGAGCAGTGTTTTGTTTTGTGACGGTCGCGGTCATTTATGACTCTTCTTGTCCAGCATTGCTATCGAGAGGGTAAATTCTTTCGGCATTCTCTTTCTCTTTCTATTAGTCTTCATTGTCTTTTTGTTTTTCCTTCAAACCATGGTGCTAACACCTTGTTGTATTCTCCATGCAGGTCGCTGGTCTCTGGCTGGAGTATCCCTTGGCTCCTTCCTCGAATGGAACTGGTAGGGTATTTCCTTGTTGTAATTGTTTGGTCAAAGGGTTTCTAGTTGTCTTTTCTTGTAGTCAACCTGAGTCTGGTTGTAAGGCCATTCGGTTGTGAGCAATTTTGGTTTTCTGGTTCGGTTGACTGAATAATGTGGGTTTCGCCGTGAACTGTAATGAATTTTTGTTTAAGGGTTTAAACCCTAACCCTCTTCTCATTGCTTGGTTCCTGAAGGAGGGTTTTCTCGCCTTCAGGACTGTTGGACTTTCAACTTGTAATTGTATGGTTGGAAACACAATGTTTGCTATTTTAATTTTTTGTGAAAATTTAATGAAAAGGATTTTTGTATTAGTGCACAAGATTACCTTTTTCTCGAGTTCGGTTCTGTGACTATATTTGTTAATGATGACTCGTCGTAGCATACTCTCGTGCCTCTGTAACTTCTTAGCTTGCAAAGGAACTATGTGCTCGGCCTTCGTTGCTTATATCTGTGTTTCTCTCATAGCTATGCTTCTGCTTGTCGTTATTTTTGGAAATTCGCCTCTGTTCTACAAGAAAGGATGTTGACAAATTGTCTGACTGTCTTCTTATTACATATGGAAAGAATTGTATGATAGGGACATAATAGCTATTCAGATGGACTCGGGAAAATGAAAAGAAAATAACTATGTTTTGTATTATTCTTCTCTGCCCAAAAAATGTCGAACACCGTCCATGTTGTGTACATCGGTTTTATAATATTTACAATATAGTTAAGAAAATTGTTGGTAGTTGCTTGTTTATTTATTCAGTTGTTAACTATCTTGTTGTTTTGATTCTTCTGTTCTGTAGAATACAAAGATAATATTTTCTTTCCTGTTATTTTGTTTTTTTTCAAAACTAAATAACTATGAAGATAAATTAAAACAAAAGACCAAACAACCATGTGTCTGCAACTACTTCTACCTGATTGTATTGTCCCTAACTACCTGTTAATAGACAAAGACATAAAACAGGCTCCTAATACTGTTCTTAATTAACAAACACAAATGAAATTCAAATTACTGATGAACCTCTCCTCCTTAGCTGAGACCAACACCTGGTCATGGTGCCCTTAGCTGGATGCTCCTACATCAGTATCAGATACCAGATTCTATGTGCATAGGGTGTTACATAACAAAATAGCAAATATCTAGTATTAGCATAATGGCGAGACATTTCCATGTAAATGACACGTGTCATGTGGAAAACACCTTTATTGGCTAAAAATCAATAGAAAATGGGTGACACATTCCATCTCACATGCCATATTTTCCACATGCCATATTGATACGTCAACTATAAGTCCAACATGGCAAGGGGAGGAAGTCATATAGGATATCAACATTACCTCAAGTTATGAGTTTTATTATTTGTATTATTTTCTTTCCTGTTATTTTGTTTTTTTTTCAAAAGTAAATAACTATGAAGATAAACTAAAACAAAATACCAGACAATCATGTGTCTGCAACTACTTCTACCTGATTGTATTGTCCCTAACTACCTGTTAACAAACAAAGACATAAAACAGGCTCCTAATGTTGTTCTTAATTAACAAACACAAATGAAATTCAAATTACTGATGAACCTCTCCTCCTTACCTGAGACCAACACCCGGTCATGGCACCCTTAGCTGGATGCTCCTTCATCAGTATCAGATACCAGATTCTATGTGCATAGGGTGTTACATAACAAAATAGCAAATATCTAGTATTAGCATAATGGCGAGACACTTCCATGTAAATGACACGTGTCATGTGGAAAACACCTTTATTGGCTAAAAATCAATAGAAAATGGGTGACACATGCCATCTCACATGCCATATGTTCCACATGCCATAATGATACGTCAACTATAAGTCCAACATAACAAGGGGAGGAAGTCATATAGGATATCAACATTACCTCAAGTTATGAGTTTTATTATTTGTAGCTAGATGCCAATGCATAAGCCTTCCAACCTGAAATACCATGTATGACAAACAAAATATCGTTAACTATCAAGTAAAGAATTTTGTTGAAAATTTTGGTTGTTTACGGGAAAGGATATCAGGATAAAGATGATAATTATTCATGTATTGAGAACTAGCCCGATATGAGAACTTTCAAAGCAAGAAGCCTGATATTGAATATCAAGTACTAAGATATAAACATTAAATTAAGCAAGCCAATACCATTATTAGGAATTTAGGATTTATGCCCAAAATGGTGCAAAAAGAAAATAAACCATGTTGACAAGTTTTAAACCCAATTTTTAAAACAATATTGACAAATTGAAGTTTATTTACAAACTTTAAGGTTTGAATGATCCTACAAATGTTATTTTGACAAAATTAAACCTTTGGGGTCCTTATTGTCTATACAATATATACAATAATGAAAAGTTGTTGTTATACTGCAACACATACGTATTCATTACTTTTATTCTTATAGGCTAGTTAAGAAAAAAAAGTAGCCAACTCATAAGTAAAAATAATTATTTGTTGTTATTATTATTAATGAAATATGGTAAAATTAACAATATTTTTATTTTTAATTCAAACTCGAAAACATAAATTTAAATTTACTTTGTAGCTTAGTTGTATTATTTTATTTTAAAGTGGAATTGTATACACTATCTTAGATCCATTTTAACTTTGGATCTACCAAGCGCTGAGATGGATCAAATCTCTTTTAACTCTAAAACAGATTTTCATCTCAAGAGATTTGATCCCTCTCAACACTTGGTAGAACATAGTTAATATGAATCTAGGCTAGTTTACTCCCTCCTTTAAATAAACTATTTCATGTATGAATACCATGGGTCATTTATTTTTATTTTATTTTATTTTTATAGGGTTTTTTTTTTTATTTAGTGAAAATGCTTAAATTACATTACATTATTTTTTTAATCTAATTTAATTTTTATTTACAGGACATTACATTACATTACGTTAAAAAATCTCCATCATATTGGGATATAGAGCACCTCTCGACGCAATCAAAGAAAGTAAATCTTGTTTACTACTATATTATTGAGCCAAGAAGCGCTACACAACCCATTGTAATGGGAGATATGTGGTGGGCTTCAGTATTGCAGCAATAATGCTGCAACTCCTCGGGCTCCCTTCTTTACTTTCATCAACTTGGTAGTTCGTAACAAACTTGGAAGCGACGGTGCTATATGCACAAGTACTAACACTTGCTACGGCTGTCACTTGATCAGTTGGCACAAGTCCATTAGGAGCTTAAGAAAACTTCTATGAGCTCTTAGAAGAATCTTTTAACTGTGATGGATGAAAGCTAACTCAAAGGAGGCTAATCTACTTGCAGAAAGAAACTAAAAGCTGAAAGGAAATGCAAACCCTGGCTTTACCAACTAACCATACTGATGCAAGAAAAAGGATGAAAGCTGTAGAAATGGGTGCCATTGATTCTTAGGAAGGTTAAGTGCATGTTTCTAAGCTACTACTTAAGTGAAATCTGGAAAGGAATATCTTTTTGTACTTTTGAGTAATCTTGTAGAATTATTATGCATGTGTTTTACTGTTTTGACTGTGCAGAGGTTGTTTGATGAAGGGAAGTGGAATAGGCTCTTGCGGAAGGTTGGGAAGGTGAGAAGAGGGCCTAAGGGGTCCCTAGTACCCTTCCAGAGAGTTTCACAGTGTTCGGATCTCAAGAAACTGCTTTTGTGAGATTCTACAGGAAGTCAGCAGGGGTTCTACAGGATGTCCTGTAGCTTCTACAGGATGTTCTACAGGAAGTTTCTACAAGATGTTCCGAAAAGAAATTTTGGAGGGTTGATGGTGGAAGAAAGGTGAAGAAGTGGGTATGGAAGTTAGATAAGTGTGTGAAGAGGTCTAGGACTCGTTGAATGAGGATGAAGAGTGGTTAAGGCGACTGGGTTGGTTCGAAGATAGGAGAAGCAATGTTGCACAAGAATGTAGGAATTAGGGAAAAGTGGGAAAATGTGCAAATGAAGGGAAGGAATATTGGACTAAGGGTTGGAGCAGGTTGTATGATGGAGGAAGGGTAGGCAGGGAGGTATCACAGGTGATTTGCACATTATTTTCCAAAACTGATCAAACAAAGACTAGGAAAACCAAAGATCTAGCTATTTTGACCTAATTTGACCTAAAACAAGAAACATGATGAACAGAAGTTTGTTAACAGAAAATCATGCAAGATAACTAAGGAAACTAAGCAAGAACAGATCTAAACATGCAATTACAACTGGTAGCAACTTTCCAACTAAAAATCTAACACTAGCAATTGCATTGAAAAGCAAAATAGTGTTTTTATGGCAGCAAGTATGCCTTGGTCTCAGCTCATGGTCCCAAGGAGGGAAGATGAGATCAAGGATTTCTTGGTGGCCTTTTTGCAGGTATTTTCCTTTATCAATCTATCAAATCAACCTGAAGCATGACAAGCTATTTCAATCATAAAAAATGACCTAAATAACAAAGCAAGATTTTAATCTAAATAGCAGAAATTATTCTATGAATGCAGCAAAAACACATAAAAGTACACAAAGGATGTATTGGCACTTGGGTTGGGCCCAACCTTAAGAGCTACAGCCTCCTAAGAGAGATTAGATCTGGTGCAAATCTGGATTCATCTTTATTGATCAATAAATAATAGTTACATCCCAAAAATTGTCTACAAGAAAAAACTCGAAAATGTGTTGATACAGAGCTGCACCAAAGTGCTAACCTACTGACTAACATATAACTACAACCTAACTAAAATCTGACTAACTCCTGACTAAAAACTAACTACAAACTGACTAACTGAAATGAGGCCCTAAGCCTTCTTATTTATGCAAATTGAGGACCCCAACAGTCTTCCTAAACTTTAGGGACTCGGTTGCCAAAATTTGCAGTTAACAGCAGTCCTACTTGACTTGCTTGGCCGCCCCTTGTGCTCTGAGTTTTTGATGGAGAATTCGAGGTAAGGGCTCATAAATGAAGGGGACACCTTCCTACAAATCATCTCCCTTGTTTTTCCATGAATTTGGCTGCCAAGTGCTCATTAAACCTTTGATTTTGTCTCCAAATTGACAAAAAAAACTACATAAAGCACACATTAGACTTATTGGCATAATGACTAACCCAATTCACTCTATTAGCATAAATATAATAAAAAACATGCAATAAACTAATGAGAATGGTGGATTAAGTCAAATTAGGAGGCTAAATGAGCCCATATAATTACCCATTTTTGGGGCTCATCATCACCCCCTACTGAAAGTGTTGCTCATCCTCTAAGAAACTAATCTATCTCTTCATCTTTGATGGCCCTGGTGGCCTCCTTATCATCTCAAGCTTCTGATGTGGTCTACTCATGTGTGCCATAAAATTTTGCCTTCTTGTCCATGTCCTTCCATTGCTCCTCCTATTCTGTTGTTTGAATTATTATGCTTTTCCTGGCCTTGAAATACATGGAGGCCTACCTTTTTCTCTTTTCTTTTGGCTTAATTGATGTGCTCAAGACAGTGAGACCAGCTGCTGCCTCTCTTTCCAGAGTCTCAGGGGACCCTTTTCTTGGTTTTTCCTCTGCTTCCACTTTTTCTCCTCCTTCTGTCTCTTTTTATTTCTCTGTTTGCTCTGTTTCTTCCTGTTCTGTCTCTTCATCCTTTTCCTCTTCTATTTTAGTTTCTTCCTTTTCCTTTTCTTGTCCTGCTGAGTCATCAATTGCTTCATCTTCTCCCCCTTTCTACTCTTCTTCCTCACTGTCAAAAGAACTGATATCATAGCTGAGGGCTGTTATGTCACTTTCTGTTGTCATGTTCCCGAAGACTTCCCAATTAGGGAGTGTGAATGTATGTAAGGCTTCTTGGTCTTTAAGATACAACGCATAGGATCTAGTTGGTTGTCTACATTGCAAGGCTTCTATTGCCTTACTAGCTGTGCAGGCCATCTGGGCTTCTCTCTCCTGCCAGTGCTGTGTCATCATCAGTATTTCAGTTGTTGCCTGAGACTCCCTCTCTTACTGCTGCTTTATCCTCATTTCAACATCAGGCTGTGTCTCTTCCCTTGGCTGTTGTTCCTCTGTTGTTTCCTAACCTGCTAGGGAACCTTCCTGTAGTTGCTGCTCTTCAGAAATCTGTGTTATGTCTGCCCTTTGAGTTTCCTGTTGCTGTAACTGCTTTTCAGCAGTGCATTTTCCTCCTGTAGCTGGGATTTTTTTAATGCTTTCAGCTTATCTCACCATGGCCAACTCTCCTCTTAATTCCTTTAGCTTGTAGAAAGATCGGATTGACTTGAAACTTTATGAGCGTGTTTCTATCATCATTATGCACCTCCCATAGCAAAAATTGTGGTCAATGGATGTACAGATTTCGAGCAAACTTGAAAATGGTTGAAGGTGATAGAGGTCCATTTCTCGAAAACTGTGCACTAGAATTGGCTGAAACTGCTTGGACAAGTTACTATCACCTATATGCATCTCCCCATGAAATAGGTTTGGAAATGGATGCACGGATATGGAGAAAATGTAAAAATGGCTTAAGCTGATGGAGGCTGATTTCTTGGAAACCGTGCACTGGAATTGGCTGAAATTGCTCAGGCATGTTGCCATCATCCCTATACAACTCCCCATAAAACAGTTTTGTAAATGGATGCATGGTTTTCAAGTTAGGGAAAAAACAAATTTCTGCTCTATGTATTTTTGTTTCAAAGCATTCTGCAGTTTTTTTGCACAGGAAGAAAAATGAGCTTGAGGTGTGATGCACGTATGGAAATGATGGAAGAGGGGTTTGAAGATTGCAGGAGGATTTATGAACCCTTTATGAAGCTATCATGTTCGCCAAACTGATTTTTAAAATCCATTTCTAGCTTTTTGTAATTTCTAGATGAACTTCCTGTAGAAAACACAATTTTCATAAAAGAAGCACAATGAGGTGGAAAAAATGATGGAGAAGGGTGAGGTATGGAAACAGGGATACTTACAGGCCTCATGGACCAATTCCCAACCTTTGGGTCCTCTTCGAAGACCAATTTTGGCTTGCTTGCAGGCTTCCTGTAGAAGGTGAAATCTTAATCCGAATGAGACCAAATCTTGGGAAATGGTAGTAGTCATGGAAGAATGGATTGTGAGGGATTCTTGCAGCCTGGTACTGACCTCTATCCTTGTTTTATGCGATCCTCCTAGCCTGCAATGTCCTTCTTGCAACCTGCAATTATTCAACAGAAATTAGGTTTTTTTTTTTCTCTCTTTTCTTCTTTCTTTTTCTCTTTTTTTTTTTGAAAACAGCTAGGGCGCCTCATGGAGGTTTTCACCCTAATTGCCTGCCCTAGGCACCTCCAAGGGAGGTTTTCACCCAAGGATCTTATTCTTTTTTCTTTTATTTTCTTTCCAACCCATTGACCACCTCATGGAGGTTTTCAATCAATGAGCCAATCTGAGGCACCTCCAAGGAGGTTTTCACCTTAGATTTTTATTTTCCTCTTATTTTCATTTTTTTCTTTTTTTTTTTTCTTTTTTTCCTAGCCTACCCTACTTGAAAAACAAAATCATTTTGAAGTATAAGAATACTTCCAATGGATCCATGTGCACATCGACATGATAGACAAAATGATGTGGAGGCTTGAAATGCATGCTTTGACAGGTATCCGGATTTCATAGACCAAATGATTTGAATTTGAAAGGATCAAGCATAGCTGAGGAAGAGAGTACTGTTGTAACTTAGTAACCATCTGAAACCATATCTTAATATAGCTTTGATATGCTTGGTCCTTTTGCTGATCTGGATCATTCTCCATATCTTCTTCTATTATGACCTTCACATCTTCCTCTTTTTGCTGATTTTTCTTTTGAATACAAGGAGGATTTGATGGTAACCATGAGGGAGCTCTCCCGATCTCTGATTCTGATGTCTTCTCTTCATCAAGTACAACCCATGGTTCTTTGATCTCCTCTTTTGAATCTTCTTTTACTGGATGTGGTCCTTCAATGCTCTCAATATAATCTCTTTCTTGTAATACTCTTCCTGAGCTATGGTGAATATCATTGAGCTCAAGAGGAGTCATTTGGACATGTTGTGCCTCAGCATTGCAATTGGGTTGAGCTACTCCAATGTGCGGGTTTGGAAATGGTGGTATAGGTAGTGGAGTGGAGGTGTATATTTGAGATAGATGTGGATGGGGTTGTGGTTGGGCAGATGGTTTCCCACTATATACATGCTGATCCTGCTTGTTATTTGGGTTCAGGTTCGATTGAGCAGGCATTTGGGGCTGCCTTGGTGTAGCAGGAGGCGATGGTTGTGGTTGAGCAGGTGGTGGAGGAAAATAAGCGGGAGGAGTGTTGTATTGGGGCCACCACCCTTAATGAGGGGCATTCCACTAAGGCTGTGGTTGAGCGTAGGGGTGAAATGGATGAGCAGCTGGTTGGGCATAATATGGAGATATGAAGGACCAAGGAGGAGTTGTAGACCAAGAAGGATGAGCAGGGGGACCCCAAGAAGGCATGAAAGTGGCTTGATAGAGGTTGTACTAGGTCTGGGATGTCCCTTGCATTCCCTGCTGGTAAAGTATGGGTCCATGTGGCCTCCTTTGGTTCAAATAATAGAGTGGTTCAGTGGCTCATTTAGCCCTCTGATATGCAGCTTTGATTTTGGGTAAAGAAGGGCACTGATCTGTACAATGGTCTTTTTCACAGACAAATCACACTTCTATGGAGTGCAATGGAAATTCATTCCTAGGATGCTTTCTAGTGCACCTGGGACAAAAGATGGCCAAAGCCCTCTTGGCTTTCTCTTGCTTCCTTTGGATCTGCAAGGTAACCAGTTGCATGGCAAGAAACTGCCTCACCTCACTCTTAAAATCTTCCATTTGATTTGAAAATTCGTTTTTGGATAAGGTATTGCTCCCAACATTTCTGTTTGCAGCCATTTGCTCCAAAGGAATGTTTTCTTCCTCTTCTCCCGTAGAGGTTCTTCAAATATGTCTTGCTGTCCACCTAGGGGTTCTTCTTAATCACAGTCATCGAAAAAGAGAGAAGGTTGGCTGTGTGAAGCAGTGGGGGTGTTGTGCACACATTTTTCTGACTTATCTCTACTCCTACAAGGCATGAAAGGAAATCTTTTTGGTTGATTTTTGCTTTTTCTGCTTGTACCTGCAAAATTGAAATAGATTGAACTGCAACTAACTAATGTCTATCTTGCTTAAATGAAAATGTGGAATTGAAATGAAAGTAGGAAATTACTAATCTATGTTGTTGAAATGAAATTGCAGAAATGAAATGCTAAGCTACGCTTGCACAATGGAAATTGCGGAATTGAAATGTTAATCTACGCTTGCAAAATTGAAATTGCGGAATTGAAATGCTAATCTACACTTGCAAAATTGAAATTGCAGAATTGAAATGCTAATCTATGAAAGCGGGAAATATCTAATCTATGCTTGCTGAATTGAAATGAAAGTAGGAAATGTCTAATCTACTTTTGCGGAAATAAATTTGCAGAATGGAAATGAAACAACTACTCTACTGTTGCTGAAATAAACTACTTAGCAGAAGGTTGTAGTAGAAAATAGAAGAAAAGCAGCAATCACCAATACCCTGACACTTCCCCGGCAACAGCGCCAAAAAGATGGTGGGCTCTAGTATTGCAGCAATAATGTTTGAACTCCTACGACTCCCTTCTTTACTTTTATCAACCCGGTAGTTCGTAAAAAACTTGGAAGCAACGGTGCTATATGCACAAGTACTAGCTCTTGCCGCAGTTGTCACTTGATCAGCTGGCACAAGTCCGCGAGGAGCTTAAGCCAACTTCTATGAGCTCTTAGAAGAAGCTTTTAACTGTGATGGACGAAAGTTAACTCAAAGGAGGCTAATCTACTTGCAGAAAGAAACTAAAAGCTGAAAGGAAATGCAAACCCTAGCTTTACCAACTAACCCTACTGATGCAAGAAAAAGGATGAAAGCTGCATAAAGGGGTGCCATTGATTCTTAGAAAGGTTAAGTGCATGTGTCTAAGCTACTTCTGAAGTGAAATCTGGAATGGAACATCTTTTTGTACTTTTGAGTAATCTTGTAGAATTATTATGCATGTGTTTTAACTGTTTTGACTGTGCAGAGGTTGTTTGATGAAAGGAAATGGAATAGGCTCTTGCGAAAGGTTGGGAAAGTGAGAAGAGGGCCTAAGGGGTTCCCTAGCACCCTTCTAGAGAGTTTCAGTGTTCGGATCTCAAGAAACCGCTTTTGTGAGCTTCTACAGGAAGTTAGCAGGGGTTCTACAGGATGTCCTGTAGCTTCTACAAGATGTTCTACAGGAAGTTTCTACAAGATGTTCCGAAAAGAAATTTTGGAGGGTTGATGGTGGAATAAACGTGAAGAAGTGGGTATGGAAGTTAAATAAGGGTGTGAAGAGGTCTAGGACTTGGTGAATGAGGATGAAGAGTGGATAAGGTGATTGGGTTGGTTCGAAGATAGGAGAAGCAATGTTGCACAAGAATGTAGGAATTAGGGCAAAGTGGGAAAATGTGCAAATGAAGGGAAGGAATATTGGATTAAGGGTTGGAGCAGGTTGTATGATGGAGGAAGGGTAGGCAGGGAGGTATCACAGGTGATCTACACATTATTTTCCAAAACTGATCAAACAAAGACTATGAAAACCAAAGATCTACCTATTTTGACCTAATTTGACCTAAAACAAGAAACATGATGAACAGAAGTTTGTTGACAGAAAATCATGCAAGATAACTGAGGAAACTAAGCAAGAATGGACTTAAACATGCAATTACAACTGGTAGCAACTTTTCCAACTAAAAATCTAACACTAGCAATTGCATTGAAAAGAAAAACAATGTTTTTATGGCAGCAAGTATGCCTTGGTCTCAGCTCATGGTCCCAATGAGGGAGAGATGAGATCAAGGTTTGCTTGGTGGCCTTTTTGTAGGTCTTTTCCTTTACCAATCTATCAAATCAACTTAAAGCATGAAAATCTATTTCAATCATAAAAAATGACCTAAGTAACAAAGCAAGATTTTAATCTAAATAGCAGAAATTATTCTATGAATGCAACAAAGACACATAAAAGTACAGAAAGGACGTACTGGCACTTGGGTTAGTCACAACCCCAAGAGCTACAGCCTCCTAAGAGAGATTAGAGCTGGTGCAAAGCTAAATTCATCTTTATTGATCAAGAAATAATAGTTACATCCCAAAAACTGTCTACAAGAAAAAGCTCGAAAATGTGCTAATACAGAGCTGCACCAAAGTGCTAACCTACTGACTAAAATATAACTACAATCTAACTAAAATCTGACTAACTCCTGACTAAAAACTGAATACAAACTGACTAACTGAAATGATGCCCTAAGCCTTCTTATTTATACAAATTGAGGACCCCAACATTGCTCCTAAACTTTAGGGACTCGGCTGTCAAAACTTGCAGTTAACAACAGTCCTACTTGACTTGCTTGGCTACCCCTTGTGCTCTGAGTTTTTGATGGAGAATTTGAGGTAAGGGCTCATAAATGAATGGGACACCTTCCTACAAATCCTCTCCCTTGTTCTTCGACAAATTTGGCTGCCAAGTGCTCATTAAACCTTTGATTTTGTCTCCAAATTGACAAAAAAAACTGCATAAAGCACACATTAGACTTGTTGGCATAATGACTAACCCAATTCACTCTATTAGCATAAATCTAATCAAAAACATGCAATAAACTAATGAGAATGGTGGATTAAGTCGAATTAGGAGGCTAAATGAGCCCATAAAATTACCCATTTTTGGGGCTCATCAATATGTAGGTGTAAATGTTTGTTAACATAAATATTTGACATTTGACATTTAAATGTTAGCTCAATTAAAAAATAATAAAAGGTTAAAAATAATATAGAGCCCAACATAGGGGGAATTTTGTAGTGTCCGTAAATGAGTGTAAACATTTAAATCTTAGCTCAATTAAAGATAAAAAGCCAAAGGTAATAAAAATAATAGAATTCAATTTGTTATATTGTAATTTTATTTTGCGGGGCAACCTAGTCTATCCAAATCAAGTTATAAACCAACTTAGGTCCATCCGAACTTTGGATCTACAAAGTGTCGAGAGTGGTCAAATCTCTTTTAATTTTAAAATAGGTTTGCACCTCATATTTAATCCCTTTCGGTGCTTGATAGATCCAGAGTTAAGATGGATTTAGGTTAGTTTAATTATTAATTATAATTAATTTTTGACCTAAGGAAAAATCATAATTTCCATTAATACGAAATGAAAATTACATGTTGTAGAAGCCCAAAGGAATATCATATTTTTCTAGGGTGCGTACCAAACATGCCTCATGGCTTATAGTCCAAAATATTACATAGTCCTTCATGGGAGGTTGTATACAATCTAACTGAGTAAAAAAAACAATTCATACCAGCGAAATACATAAAAAGAAACCTCTAAAAGAGGATAAACATAGTACGATGTTGTTGCATAGAGCCAAAACTATGAGTAGAAGAAACTATGCATATACCAGAGCTCATGTAACAAAACCATATATATTCATCAACCATATACCCTTGAGTATTGTTGTGGAGAAAAATCTCATACTCGCTCATTGTGGATGGAATACCCTATATAAAGGGATGATGATAGTACTAATAATGGTCACCATTCACTTGCTCATAAATCTACCATGAACCCCAAGCCTCTTGCGAGTCGTCCTTGGAAAGTGCATCAATGATGGAATTTCAGTCCCTATAAACATGTCAACAAGAAATATGATCAAAAATTTTGTTGATCAAAAGAAATTCATCAAGAATAGGCCTAAGTGTGTGCATGTGACAAACAGATGATTCATTAAACCAATTGGCGACCACGTGGGAATCACCAAGAAATTGAAGTTGTCAACACCCTTTTTCAAGAGCAAAAATAAGGAGAAGCTTAATGCTTCAAAGCTCAATGTAATTGTTTGAGCCTCTTCCCAAACAACTCTTTAATTTGAAGGAATTATTTTATGATAAAAAAAGGATCACTCCTCCACCATACGAATCATCCCATTGAGAAAAACCATCTAAAAAGGCCCACAATCTTAACTTATCGAACTGTTTTAATTATAAATAGTTATAATTACTAGCACAACCAAATTTACATTAGTAAATGTGGTTGATATACACCAAAGGCGTATAAATTAATATTACTACAATCAATAATTAATATTATTTTTATTAAATTTATTAAACAAAAAATTAATATAAATATAAATATTCTTTATATATAATAAATATAATGACTAATTATTATTATTATTATTTATTAATAATGTTATATTAAAAATAATTAATATAAATATTGTTTTTTTAATAATTTAAAAGTAATTATGATTAATTAATTAAACTCAAGGATTTATAATTAAACTCAAGGATTTATAATTAAACTCAAGGATTTATATTTAACCCAAGGACTAATATTAAAAATCCTATAAATAACATTATACTCAATGAATATGAACCCTTATATTAATAAACCCAAGGGATTGATATTATAAACCCAAGGAAATAATAAACACAAGGAATTTATACCAAAAACCCAAGGAAATAATATTAAACCCATGGGATCAATATTATAAATTCAAGGTATAAAAACTCTAAAATATATATTATAAACCCTAAAACAATCATGGTTGACCATGATTTTTTTTCATATTGAGGCAATCTTTTTCACAATGTGACGTTGGACCATGGTTAACCATGATTGATTTTAATATGCAGAATTTTTTTGTAACAATGTGACATTGGACCATGGTTGATTTTCATATTGAGAAAATATTTATCACAATGTGACGTTGGATCAAGGTTGACCATGATTATAAATCCAATGGATTCATTTTAAACCCAAATATTAATATTATAAATCATATGAATAATATATACCTAAGGGATTGATATTATAAACCCAAGGGAGTAATAAACCCTAGGGATAAAAATTATAAACCGAGGATATATAAACCCAAATATAAATATTATGAACCCTAAAATAACATGGTTGATCATGGTTGAGACAATCCTTGTCACATTGCAATGTTGGACCATGGTTGACCATTCTACACCATCATTGATTTTCATATCAAGACAATATTTGTTACAATGCAATGTTGGACCATGGTTGACCATGGTGGATTTTCATATTAAGACAATATTAGTCATGTTGTGACATTTTATTATGGTTTACCATGGTTGACCATGATGTATATTATAAACCCAACAGAATAATAAACCCAAGCGATTGATCTTATAAACCAAAGTGAATAATAAGCCTAAGGGATTAATATTAAAACCCCAAGGGAATAATATTAAACCTAAGGGACAAATATTATAAACCCAAGTTATATAAAGCCTAAGATACATATTATAAACATTGAAATAAACATCTTTGACAACGGTTGACCATGGTCGATTTTCATACTGAGACAATCTTCATCAAAATTCAATGCTCAACCATGGGTGACCATGCTTAACAATCATTGATATTCATATCAACCAAATATTTGTGAAAATGTGATGTTCGACCATGGTTGACCATGATTTACCCTAGACAAACATGTTTGATTTTACAAAACATGGTTGACCATGGTTGATGAAAGTTCACCATGATTGACCATGATTGGTTGTGATTGACGATGATTATAATATTGAGACAATATTTGTCAATGCGACGTACATAATAAACCCAAGGTATATAAACCCTAAGATACATATTATAAACCCTAAAATAAACATGGTTGGCCATGGTTGATTTCCATATTGAGATAATATTTGTCATAATGCAATGCTAGACCATGGTTGACCATGACTTATTTTCATATTGAGACAATCTGTTGCAATATGACGATGTACTATGGTTGACCATGGTTGATTTTCATTTTGAGACAATCATTGTCACAATGGACATTCAACCATGGTTGACCATGCTTGACCATCGTTGACCATGATTGATATTATAAACCCAAGGAATAAATATTATAAACCCAAGGGAAAAATAAAAATAGGGATTAATACTAAAACCCAAGGGAATAATATTATACCCAAGGGACAAATATTAAAAACCCAAAGTATATAAAGCTTAAGATAAATATTATAAACACTAAAATAAACATCGATGACATTGATTGGCCATGGTTGATTTTCATATCAATACGATCTTTGTGACAGTGCAACCTTCAATCATGGTTGACCATGATTGGCCATGGATGACCATGTTTGATTTTATAAAACATGGTTCACCATGGTTCACCAAGGTTAATGATGACTATCATATTGAGAAAATATTTGTCATAATGCGATGTAATTATAAACCCAAGGTATATAAACTCTAAGATAAATATTATAAACCCTAAAATAAACATGGTTGACCATGGTTGATTTCCATATTGAGGCAATCCTTGTCACAATGAGATTTTCGACCATGCTTGACCATGATTGATTTTTATATCAAGACAATCTATTGTAATGCGATGTTGGACTATGGTTGACTATGGTTGATTTTCAAATTGAGACAATTATTGTCACAATGTGACATTCGACCATGGTTGACCATGGTTGGCTATGATTAGCCATGGTTGACCATTATTGATATTATAGACCCGAGGGAATAATAAACCCAAGGGATTGGTATTATAAACCCAAGCAAGTAATAAACCTAAGGGATTAATACTAAAACCCAAGAGGATTATGAACCCAAGGGAATATGTTAAAACCAACGGACTAATATTATAAATTGAAGGTATATAAACCCTAAGATAAATATTATAAACACTAAGATAAACATGGTTGACAATGGTTGACCATGGTTGACGATGATTATCATATTGAGACAATATTTTTCATAATGCGATGTTGGAGCATGGTTGAGAAAATGATTGATTTACATATTGGTACAATATTTGTCACAATGTGATGTTAGACCATGATTGACCACAATTTACTTTATAAAACATTATTAACCACGGTTGAGCATGGTTGAATAATATTAAACCGAAGGGACTAATATTATAAACCCAAGGTATCTAAACCCTAAGTTAAACATTATAAACACTAAAATCAATATGGTTGACCATGGTTGATTTTCATATTGAGTCAATCCTTTTCACAATGTGACATTGGACCATGGTTTACCATGAATGACCATGGTTAAGACAATTATAGATTATAAACACTAAAATAAAAATGGTTGACCATGGTTTACTGTGGTTGATTTTCATATTGAGGCAATGCTTGTCACAATGTGACATTGGAACATGTTTGACCATGCTTGAAAATGATTGATTTTTAAATTGAAAAAATCTTTGTCACAATGTGACATTGGACCATGGTTGACAAAGGTTGATTCTCATATTGAGACAATATTGTCATATTGCGACGTTGGACCATGGTTCACCATGATCAATATTATAAACCAAAGGGAATAATAAACCCTAGGGATTAATATTAAAAGCCTAAGGTATATACACCCTAAGATAAATATTATAAACTGTAAAATAAAATAAACATGGTTGACAATCATTAACCATTGTTAACAATGATTGATAGTATAAACCCTAGGGATAAATACTAAAAACCCAAGGGAAAAATATTATAAACCCAAGGTATATAATGCCTAAGATAAATATTATAAACACTAAAATAAACATCGTTGACAATGGGTGACCATGGTTGATTTTCATATTGAGACAATCCTTGTCACAATGTCACGTTCAACCATGGTTGACAATGCTTAACCATCATTGGTTTTCATATCAACAATCTTTGTGATAATACGACGTTCGACCATGGTTGACCCTCATTGACCATGGATGATCATATTTGATTTTATAAAACATGGTTGATCAAGATTGACCATGATTGACCATGATTGCCCATGATTAACCATGGTTGACCATGATTATCATATTGAGACAGTCTTTGTCAATGCGGTGTAAATTATAAAAGCATGGTATAAACCCTAAAAAAAATATTATAAACCCTACAATAAACATGGTTGAGCATGGTTGATTTCCATATTGAGTTAATCTTTGTCACAATGTGACATTGGACCATGGTTGACCATTATTGATTTTCATATTGAGAAAAATTGTCCCAATGCGACATTGGACTATGGTTGATTTTCATATTGAGACAATCATTGTCACAATGCGACATTCGACCATGGTTGACCATGGTTAGATATGATTTACCATGGTTGACCATGATTTATATTATAAATCCAAGGGAATAATAAACCTAAGACATTGATATTATAAACCCAAGGGAATAACAAACGAAAGGGATTAATACTAAAACCCAAATGGATTATGAACCCATGGGAATAATATTAAAACTAAGGGACACAAATTATAAACCCAAAGTATATAAACCCTAAGATAAATATTATAAACACTAAAATAAACATCGTTGACAATGGTTGACCATGGTTGATTTTCATATTGAGACAATCCTTGTCACAATGCGACGTTGGACTGTGGTTGACCATGCTTAACCATGGATATCAACACAATCTTTGTGACAATTCGACCTCCGATCATAGTTGACCATGATTGACCATGGATGACCATGTTTAATTTTATAAAAAATGGTTTACCATGGTTCACCAAGGTTGACCATGATTTACCATGGTTGACGATGATTATCATATTGAGACAATATTTGTCATAATGTGACATAAATTATAAACCCAAGGTATATAAACTCTAAGATAAATATTATAAACCCTAAAATAAACATGGTTGACCATGGTTGATTTCCATAATGCGATGTTAGACCATCCTTGACCATACTTGACCATGATTGATTTTCATATCGATACAATCTACCACACTGGGACATTGGACTATGGTTGACGATGGTTGATTTTCATATTGAGATAATCATTTTCACAATGCGACATTCGACCATTTTTGCCTATGATGAACCATGGTTAACCATCATTGATATTATAGACCCAAGGGAATAATAAACACAAGGGATTGATATTATAATCCCAACTGAGTAATAAACCTAAGGGATTAATACTAAAACCTGAAGAGAATATGAACCCAAGAGAATATATTAAAACCAATGGACTAATATTATAAACGGAAGGTATATAAACCCTAAGATAAATATTATAAACACTAAGATAAACATGGTGTACAATGGTTGACCATGATTGATTTTCATATTGACACAATCCTTGTCACAATGCGACGTTAGACCATGGTTGACCATGCTTAACCATGGATATCAACATAATCTTTGTGACAATATGACCTTCGACTATAGTTGACCATGATTGACCATGGATGACCATATTTGATTTTATAAAACATGGTTGACCATGGTTCACTAAGGTTGACCATGGTTCACTAAGGTTGACCATGATTTACCATGGTTGACGACGATTATCATATTGAGACAATATTTGGCATAATGTGACATAAATTATAAACCTAGGGTATATAAACTCTAAGATAAATATTATAAACCCTAAAATAAACATGGTTGACCATGGTTGATTTTCATATTGAGACAATCCTTGTCACAATGCGACTCTAGACCATGCTTGACCATGCTTGACCATGATTGATATTCATCTCGATACAATCTACCACAATGCAACACTAGACCATGGTTGACCGTGGTTGATTTTCATATTGAGACACTCATTGTCACAATGCGACATTCGACCATAGTTGACCATGATTGGCTATGATTAACCATGTTTAACCATGATTGATATTATAGACCCAAGGGAATAATAAACCCAAGGGATTGATATTATAAAACCAAGGGAATAATAAACCTAAGGGATTAATACTAAAACCCCAAGGGATTATGAACCCAAGGGAATATATTAAAACCAAGGGACTAATATTATAAACTGAAGTTATATAAACCCTAAGATAAATATTATAAACACTAAGATAAACATGGTTGACAATGGTTGACCATGGTTGATTTTCATATTGAGACAATCCTTGTCACAATGCGACGTTGGACCATGGTTGATTTTCATACCAACACAACCTTTGTGACAATGTGACATTAACCCATGGTTGACCATGGTTGATGATGATTATCATATTGAGACAATCTTTTTCATAATCCGATGTTGGAGCATGGTTGAATCATATTAAACCCAAGGGACTAATATTATAAACCAAAGGTATCTAAACCCTAAGTTAAATACTATAAACACTAAAATCAACATTGTTGACCATGGTTGATTTTCATATTGAGATAATCAATTTCAGAATGTGACATTGGACCATGGTTGACCATGATTGACCATGGTTAAGACAATGATTTATTATAAACACTAAAATAGACATGGTTGATCATGGTTGACTGTAGTTGATTTTCAGGCTGAGGCAATGCTTGTCACAATGTGACATTGGAACATGGTTGACCATGCTTAACAATGACTGGTTTTTAAATTGACAAAATATTTGTCACAATGTGACATTGGACCATGGTTTACAATTGTTGATTCTCATATTGAGACAATATGTGTCACAATGCGATGTTAGACCATGGTTCACCATGAAACCAAAGGGAACAGTAAACCCTAGGGATAAATAATAAATCCTAAGGTAAATATTATAAACCGTAAAATAAAATAAACATGGTTGAACATGGTTAATAGTGATTTATATTATAAACCCAAGGGAATAATGATAAATACTAAAGAACCAAGGGACAACTATTATAAACCCAAGGTATATAAAGCCTACGATAAATATTATAAACACTAAAAAATAAACATCGTTGACAATGGTTGACCATGGTTGATTTTCATATTGAGACAATCCTTGTCACAATGTGACGTTTGACCATGGTTGATTTTCATATTGAGACAATCCTTGTCACAATGTGACGTTTGACCATGGTTGACAATTCTTAACCATCGTTGATTTTCATATCAACACAATCTTTGTGACAATGCAACGTTTGACCATGGTTGACCATCATTGATCATGGATGATCATGTTTGACTTTATAAAACATGGTTGACCATGGTTGATCAAGGTTGACCCATGATTGACCATGGTTGACTATGGTTGACCATGATTATTATATTGAGACAATCTTTGTCAATGCAATGTAAATTATAAACCCAAAGCATATAAAGCCTAAGATAGATATTATAAACCATAAAATAAACATGGTTGATTTCTATATTGAGGCAGTATTTGTCATAATGTGACATTGGACCATGGTTTCCATGATTGATTTTCATATCGAGATAATCTATCGCAATGCGACGTTGGACTATGGTCGATTTTCACATTGAGACAATCATTGTCACAATGTGACATCGACCATGGTTGACCATGGTTGGCCATGATCGACCATGGTTGACCATGATCGTTATTATAAATCAAAGGAAATAATAAATCTAAGGCATTAATATTATAAACCCAAGGGGATCGTAAACAAAAGGGATTAATGCTAAAACCCAAAGGAATTATGAACCGAATGGAATAATATTAAACCCAAGGGACACATATTATAAACCCAAAGTATATAAACCCTAAGATAAATATTATAAACACTAAGATAAACGTTGTTGACAATGGTTGACCATGGTTGATTTTCATATTGAGACAATCCTTATCACAATGCGACGTTGGACCATGGTTGACCATGCTTAACCATGGATATCAACACAATATTTGTGAAAATGCGAAGTTCAACCATAATTGGCCATGATTGACCATGGATGACCATGTTTGATTTTATAAAACATGTTTGACCATGGTTCACCAAGGTTGACCATGATTTACTGTGGTTGACGATGATTATCTTATTGAGACAATATTTATCATAATGCGACATAAATTATAAAGCCAAGGTATATAAACTCTAAGATAAATATTATAAACCCTAAAATAAACATGGTTGACCATGGTTTACCATGGTTGATTTCCATATTGATACAATCCTTGTCACAATGCAACCAGGGAAAATTTTAAGGATGGAAATTTATATTAAAGTTTAGAAGTCTTGGCGAATCCCACTAGTCCATAATATGAAATCTCTAAAATGTTTGGAGATATTTTTGTAAAAAAAATTCAAATTTATAATATTTTTATGTAGTCTATATATAATTTTTTGGTGATTTTTAGGGTAAAATGATTTCATTCTATAAAATTTGGGCGAATCATTTTTACAAAAAAATGGAAATTAGTGAATCTTTTTTTGGAAAAAGTATAAAAAATTATCCCATGGGCGAATATTAGCCCCTAAATTTTTCCCTGAATGACACTAGACCATGCTTGACCATGATTTATTTTCATATTGATAAAATCTATTGCAATGCAATGTTGGACTATGGTTGACCATGGTTGATTTTCATATTGAGACAAGCATTGACACAATGCGACATTCGGCCATGGTTGACCATGGTTGGATATGATTAACCATGGTTTACTATGATTGATATTATAGACCTAAGGGAGTAATAAACCCAAGGGATTGATATTATAAACCTAAGGGAGTAATAAAAATAAGAGATTAATAATAAAACCCAAGCGATTATCAATCTAAGGGAATATATTAAAATGAAGAGACTAATATTATAAACTGAAGGTATATAAACCCTAAGATAAATAATATAAACACTTATATCAACATGGTTGAAAATTGTTGACCATGATTGATTTTAATATTGAGACAATCATTGTCACAATGCGATGTTGGACCATGGTTGACCATACTTAACCATGGTTTATTTTCATACCAACACAATCTTTGTGACAATGTGACGTTCAACCAAGGTTGATGATGATTATCATATTGAGACAATCTTTGTCATAACGCGATGTTGGAGCATGGTTGAGAAAATGATTGATTTAAATATTGATACAATTTTTGTCACAATGAAACGTTGGACCATGGTTAACCACTATTGATTTTACTAAACATTATTAACCGTGGTTAGGCATCGTTGAATAACATTAAACCCAAGAGACTAATATTATAAAACCAAGGTATATATACACCAAATTAAATATGATAAACACTAAAATAAACATGGATGGCCATGGTTGATTTTCATATTGAGATAATCATTTTCACAATGTGACATTGGACCATGGCTTACCATTATTGACCATGGTTAAGACAATTATTGATGATAAACACTAAAATAAATGTGGTTGATTTTCATATTGAGGCAATGTTTGTCACAATGTGACATTGGAACATGGTTGACCATTCTTGACAATGACTAATTTTTAAATTGAAAAAATCTTTGTCACAAAGTGACATTGGACCATGGTTGACAATGCTTGATTCTCATATTGAGACAATATTTGTCACAATGCGACTTTGGACCATGGTTCACCATGATCAATATTATAAGCCAAAGGGAGTAATAAACCCTAATGGTTAATATTAAAAGCCTAAGGTATATAAACCCTAAGATAAATATTATAAAACATAAAATAAAATAAACATGATTGACCATCATTGACCATGGTTAACAATGATTGACATTATAAACCCATTGTAATAATAAACCCTAGGGATAAATACTGAAAACCCAAGGGAAAATTATTATAAACCCAAGGTATATAAATCCTAAGATAAATATTATAAACACTAAAATAAACATCGTTGACAATGGTTGACCATGGTTGATTTTCATATTGAGATAATCCTTGTCACAATGTGGCGTTCGACCATGGTTGACAATGCTTAACCATCATTAATTTACATATCAACACAATATTTGTGACAATGTGATGTTCAACCATGGTTGGCCCTCATTGACCATGGATGATCATGTTTGATTTTATAAAACATGGTTGACCAAGGTTTATCAAGGTTGACCATGATTGACCATGGTTGATCATGGTTGACCATGATTGACCATGGTTGATCGTCGTTGACCATGATTATCATATTGAGACAATCTTTGTCAATGCAACGTAAATTATAAAACCAAGGTATATAAACCCTAAAATAAACATGGTTAACCATGGTTAAGCATGGTAGATTTCCATATTGAGACAATCATTGTCACAAGGCAATGTTGGACCATGGTTGAACATGCTTGACCATGATTAAATTTCATATCGAGAAATTTGTCGCAATGCGATGTTGGACTATGGTTATTTTCATATTGAGGAAATCCTTGTCACAATGACATTCGACCATGGTTGACCACAGTTGGCTATGACTAACCGTGGTTTACCATCATTGACCATGGTTGACCATAGTTAACAATGATTGATATTATAAACCCAAGGTATATAAAGCCTAAGATAAATATTATAAGCACTAAAATAAACATCATTGACAATGGTTCACCATGGTTGATTTTAATATTGAGAAAATCCTTGTTACAATGTGACGTTCGACCATGGTTGACAATGCTTAACCATCTTTGATTTTCATATCAATGCAATCTTTGTGACACTGTGACGTTCGACCATGGTTGACCCTCATTGACCATGGATGTTCATGCTTAATTTTATAAAACATGGTTGACCATGGTTGATCAAATTTGACCATGATTAACCATAGTTGACCGTGGTTGACCATGATTATCATATTGAGACAATCTTTGTCAATGCGACGTAAATTATAAAACCAAGGTATATAAACCCTAAGATAAATGTTATAAACCCTAAAATAAACATGGTTGAGCATGGTTGATTTCCATATTGAGACAATCTTTGTCACAATGTGGTGTTCAACCATGGTTGACCATGCTTGACCATGATTGATTTTTATATCGAGACAATCTATCGCAATGCGATGTTAGACTATGGTTGATTTTCATATTGAGACAATCATTGTCACAATGCAACATTCAACCATGGTTGGCTATGATTGACCATGGTTAACCATGATTGATAATATAAATCCAACGGAATAATAAACCTAAGGCATTGATATTATAATCCCAAGGGAATAATATTCTAAAGGGATTTATACTAAAACCCAAAGGGATTATGAAACCAAGGGAATAATATTAAACCCAAGGGACACATATTATAAACCCAAAGTATATAAACCCTAAGATAAATATTATGAACACTAAAATAAACATTGTTGACAATGGTTGATCATGGTTGATTTTCATATTGAGACAATCCTTGTTACAATGCGACGTTGGACCATGGTTGACTATGCTTAACCATGGACATCAACACAACCTTCTATGACAATGCAACCTTCGACCTTAGTTGACCATGATTAACCATGGCTTCTGTGACAATGCAACCTTCGACCTTAGTTGACCATGATTAACCATGGATGACTATGTTTGATGACTATGTTTGATTTTATAAATCATGGTTGGCCATGGTTCACCAATATTGACCATGATTTACCATGGTTGATGAAGATTAACATATTGAGACAATATTTTTCATAATGCGACGTAAATTTTAAACCAAAGGTATATAAACTCTAAGATAAATATTATAAACCCTAAAATAAACATGGTTGATCATGGTTGACTATGTTTGATTTCCATATTGAGACAATCATTGTCACAATGCGACACTAGGCCATGGTTGATCATGATTCATTTTCATATTGATACAATCTATCGGAACGTGACGTTGGACTATGGTTGACCATGGTTGATTTTCATATCGAGACAATTATTATCACAATGCGACATTCGACCATGTTTAACCATGGTTGGCTATGATGAACCATGGTTAACCATCATTGGTATTATAGACCCAAGGGAATAATAATCCAAAGGGATTGATATTACAAACTTGAAGGAGTAATAAACCTAAGGGATTAATACTAAAACCCCAAGGGGTTATGAACCCAAGGGAATATATTAAAACCAAGGGAATAATATTATAAATTGAAGGTATATAAACCTTAAGATAAATACTATAAACACTAAGATAAATATGGTTGACCATGGTTTATTTTCATGCTGATACAATCCTTTTCACAATGACATTAGACCATGGTTGACCATGCTTAACCATGGATATCAACACAATGGTATAAACCCTAAGTTAAAAATTATAAACGCTAAAATAGACATGGTTGACCATGGTTGATTTTCATACTGAGGAAACTGTTTTCAAATGTGACATTATACCATGGTTTACCATGGTTTACTATGGTTGATTTTCATATTGAGGAAATGATTTTCATAATGTGAGATTGGACCATGGTTAACCATGGCTGATTTTCATATCGACAAAACCCTTGTCACAATGTGACATTGGATCATGGTTCACCATGGTTGATTCTCATATTGAGACAATATCTATCACAATGCGACATTCAACCATGGTTCAATATGATCAATATTATAAACCAAAGGGAATAATAAACCCTAGGGATTAATATTAAAATTCTAAGGTATATAAACTTGTTGTAGCTGCTACGACAACACCCAAAATCTTGGGCATATTCAAAATTTTGGGTCCCCCTCCGCTAGCTCAGCCCATTAGGGTTTCAAATGATGACTCTCCTCGATACCCTTCCTATCAAACCATATTGATGTGCACATTCATGTGTTACATGTTACTCCCACGCATCATGTCATTGACTTTATGATTACATTAGGGATTTGAACCTTTGTCACTTCAACAATGCACTAACAGTCTCTTGTAAAGTTGAGTCTTATTCTTCTATAATGAGCATCGGAATAAGTCTAGGCAGTCTCTATGGATAGGAAAGAGTTCAATCTGGCCTTCATTACGTTGACCATGTTAAGGTTTGGATGAAACCCTAAATTGAAAAAAGAATCTCAGAATCACTGTTGAATTGGATGCTCCTCATGTTTTAACCTAATTTGTATGCCTCTAGGGATGAATTCTCATCGACATTGCATGGAATTATGGTAAGGGTCATTGCATTTCATATTCCCCTTCGCTCATTATTGGTTCCCCATCCCAATGAATGCATTAGTTTTTGAGGTAATTACTATCTTTTTTGAAACCCTATGCCATCATGAGGGCCTTCGGCGCCCTTTTCAAGGTTTAGGTTGGTGAAGAGAATCCACTTGTATATCGCAAGCTAATTCCTGTAAGCCTTATTTTGTGGCTTGTATACTTCACTTAAAGAAACATCTTTGATATTTTAGATATCCACATTCATGGGATGAATCTCTTTGTGAACTTGTGGGACTCACTTAGACCAACCTTCAAATTCCTTATTTTATTTATTTATTTATTAAGGCTTGATGGTTTGGATGCATGTTATTTTGGCATGTAGTAAAAGTGAAAGGATCACACCAGTCAGACGAAAATATAGGAGCCATGGAAAATGTCTCATACATTTAAAGTCCCCATTAACTATAATTTGCTTAGGCAAATGTTTCGCTACCATAGCGTTATCCTAGATCAAATGGTGTGTTCCTTCACATGCATATACATATACACTGCATAGGGGAGGGGCCAGAACCTTGTTTCCAATAGAAGTGTGATAGGGAAACATTAATCGAGAATGCATCATATCACAAGCATATTATGGGACAATGTAAGCTCACGGTGGAGTGACCTATTAAACATGTGATAGAGGGACATTTAAATTTTCTTCTAGCTAGAACACCGTATACATGAAATTTAATTCCATTGTAAAAATTTGAAGGATGATGTTCCTTTGAGCTATAGTTCATGAATCGAGCGTTATTGGATGTGTTGGCACACTAAAGCATAAAAAAGAAGAAGAGATAGTGCATGGAAACACTAAAAGAGACAACGTCATGCCACAAATCACCATCTCACGTCAAAGGTGGATGCAAGACTTTTATAAACACACATAAATGATGACACACTTCTCACAGGATTTGTTAAGGTATTTCTTTCAACCATTAAGAGGGTACCACCAATTCAAAAGGAATAAATACATGTTGGTCAACATAGAGGAGGGCTCTAGACCATATAGTTGACCTAGATTTTCTTGTATTTTTTGTTGCCATATAATTTCTCGAGTCATGCCCATGTTTTGAGAATACTATCCTTGATCTAATAAGATCTTCTTTGGTTTGGCCCGGATTAGATCAGATATGAACCAAATCATGACCATAAGAACCCAATACATAAGGAAAGGCCATATGCCAACTTATATCCTTTCACAAATAAAGAATAAATTGATAACCCATACAAGTAGTTTGTCTACCAATCCCTACGAAATTTATAACCATGAGGGAATAATCTGTTATCTCCTTCAACCATGACATCTTCCTCATAATAAAGTGGTCATTAGTTTGAGCAATCGACGACAAAGTTGCCCCAGATAATCTGAACAATGGTTTTCCTGTAGGTAAATGTTAGGTCCCTATACTACTAGAGTAACCCCTTATTGTTATTAGTGTAACCCCCTTTTTATATTGTTGTGCCCATGTAGTACCCATATTTCTATTATTATGCCCCATATAATCCCACTATTGTTATTGTTGTGCCCTTATATTATTATTGTTATGTAGGCTCTGATTATATTATGACCCCTTATACTCCTATATATAGAAAGGAGGTCTTGTCATTTGTATCATCAAAGAATTGTTCATTTGTGTAATGTAAAGGAGGTTACCCCCTCGAAGAGGCTGATTTCTAAGGCATTGATCTAACTTTTCTATCTTTTTGTGAGATGGTTTCATAACATTTGGTATCAGAGCTTGGATTCTAGGGTTTCGCTGCTACAAATAGGTCATCGTGGAATTTTCGTACTAACTTTTTTTCTGTGACATTTCAAAAGCGAAAAAAATAACCATTTGAGTCGAAATCACTCAGAACCTCAAGCCCAAATTTCAAATCTTCTCCCGCTATACTTTCGAAGATATGATCCAAGGCAGTTAGGGTTTTGCAGGATCCCGAATTATATCTCAAACAAGTGACCTAGGGAAACTCGTCATAACTTTGTTTCCAAGCATCAAATTGAAACTTCGTAAGAAGTTACAGAAAGCGGATGGACTGTAGTTGTCGATGTATCAGTTTCAGATCCTAAGGTCATAACAATGACACGTGACACTTCGTACAATCTCTCTCAACTGAACTAATCTATAATCAGGTCATCGTGGGATATTTGGCAGAACTCTTCATTGGAGAATCCAATATTAGTAAGACTTATGGGGTTAGAAAGAGTACTTAGAGGGTTACCGCGGGAAGAAATTTCAGACCTTGCATATCCACAATTTTAGAGATACAACGGATTCAAGATCGAGGTCCTAAAAGCACAAAAAAGAATGACTCGAATCAAGAAAATAGAAACACCTAGTAGTCAAAATTGGATGGATGATTTAAAGAATGCAATCGAAGCTAAGATAAATAGTTTTATCTATTCCATGGAAGCTGATATAGATGATATGAAATCATATTGGAAGAAAGGCATGGAGGATTTGAAGAAAGACATGGAAGGTTTGAAGGAAGGTCGGACAAATTTGCTACAAGAAAGGCCTCCTAATGGCGAAAAGGTAGTAGAGGAAACTCATGATGAGAAGAAAAGTAATGTTAATCATGATTTCATAGAATCTAATGTTGGATTGAAGACCCAGCATATTCCAAAGGTAGATATGAGGAAGTTTGATGGCAAGGATCTCGTAACATGGATACTACAAATGGAGAAATATTTTGATCTACATAATGTGTAAAACACACAAAAGGTACATATTGAATCTTTTTATTTAGAACCAAATAAATTTGTATGGTATAGAGGGATCTGTTCTCATAAAAAACTTGTCACCTGGTCAATTTTCACGAAGGAAATGATAGCACATTATGAGGATACAAAGAGCAACACCTTCTTTAGCCAAATGATAAATCTCAAACAAAAGGGCTCAATGGAAGAGAACATTAAGGACTTCCAAAAATTGAATATAAGGGTAAATGATATTCCATAGAAACATAGGATTGAGGTCTTCATAGGGACTTTAAATGGCAACATCCAACATGAGGTTTGCCTTTGGGAACTTGATTCATTGGAGAAGGCATACAGGTTGGCAAGAAAAATTGAAAGAAAAATTATGGAAACAAGGAAGCCTACCACTCATAACTATAAAGATAGAACTGTTGTTTCTCCTACCCTTTCACCACCTGCAAGGTTGATGCCAAAAAAATTGCAAGAAAAAAGAGAAAAGGGGCTTTGTTACAATTGTGATAGAAAATATAGTAAAGGTCATAAGTGTGTTGAGAAGAAATTAATTTACATAGATGGGGAAGAGGAGCAAGAAACGGAACAAGAAACGTCAAAAGAAGAGGATATACATCAGGAACCAATCCCAGAGAAAGATGAAATGAACCTAACCATATCTTGTAATGCATTGATACGAATTACCACTCCTCAAACTTGCAAGATAAAAGGGCATATCAAGAAAAAAAAGGGAATAGTGTTGACTGATTCAGGTAGTATCCATAATTTTATTCATTGTAAGATAGACAAGGAATTGAATTGCTTCCTATATCCAACACCAGAGTGGCAAGTGATGGTTGCAAGTGGAGGAACCATAAATTTCTCTGGAAAGTGCCATAATATCAAGCTTTCCATGGGAGAATATGTATTGAATAGCCCAATTCTTTCCATTACAATGGGTGGTGTTGATGTTGTACTAGGATTCCAATGGCTACAATCCTTGGGTACAATAGCTTTTAATTTTCAAGAATGTTTCATGAAATTTTCTTCAAAATGAAAGGAAGTTGCATTAAGGGGTATCACAGGGGAACATGGAAAGATAATCAACTCTAATGGAATGACAAAGCTTCTAATTAAAGAACAATGAGGCGTAATTGCACAATTATGTTCGGTGGATATTCCCACATCAAAATCATCTATTTCTCCAGATCTCCAAAAAGTCTTAGACAATCATTCCAAGATATTTGAGACTCCCAAAGGCCTCCCATCTATTCGTGATCATGATCATGCTATTCATTTGATTTCGGGAAGTTTTCCTCCAAACATCAGGCCTTACAGATATCCATATGCCCAAAGGAATTAAATTGAACGTATGGTTTCAAAAATGCAATATGTTGGTATAATTATCCAACCAAATTCGATAAAAAAAGGCAAGGGATGAATGGAAGAATGACAAATCAGGGTGTGAACTCATTCAAAAATTATAAAAGATCCCAGTTCAAACAATATTTCCAGAACTTGACAAGGAAGGAAAAATCATATTGGAACCTGAAGCAGTCACAAAACTGAGAAATTGACAGCTACAAAATTGATCAATTTAAGAGTATGTCATCAAGTGGAAGAACTTACCCGCTGAAGATTCCACATGGAAGGTTGATAAACTTTTATAGAAGCAGCAAAAACTACTCAAGCATTGAGGACAACACTTTTTGAAGGAGAGAGGCATGTTAGGTCCCTATACTATTAGTATAACCCCTTATTGTTATTAGTGCAACCCCCTTATTATATTGTTGTGCCCATGTAGTACCCATATTGTTATTCTTGTGCCCCATATAAGCCCACTATTGTTATTGTTGTGCCCTTAAATTATTATTGTTATGTAGGCTCTGATTATATTATGACCCCTTACACTCTTACATATAGAAAGGAGGTCTTGCCCTTTGTATCATCAAATAATTGTTCATTTGTGTAATGTAAAGGAGGTTACCCCCTCGAAGAGGCTGATTTCTAAGGCATTTATCTATCTTTTCTATATTTTTGTCAGATGGTTTCATAACAGTAAATTCGATTGTGAAACCTAAAAAAAATAGGGCTAGCTTGGTTTCAGTGTAGAAGAATAAAACACCACTCGCTAGCACTATGAGGACCGTGATAGAGCAAATTGAATCAAGCTCAAGGTTGGAAACCCACCAACACGTTTCCTCACATAGTCACGAAATGGCTCGAGTTAAAATGGGATGATGCTATCCTCCTCTATATATGATAGGGGTTTCGAATTCATTTGATGAGGTTGATGTGTAAGCATATGTATAAACTAACTCGGGTTCACATTAAAAGCATCACCCCAAGTGGTGAAGGGAGCACCACCCAACTGGGCCACACATGAAAATTTCAAAAACACCAAGACATTGGTCACTAAGGATGCATTGGGTAAGGGTTAATATGAAAGACTATGAGGAACATAACACTTATGCCTTCCAGTTTTAATATGGTTTCAGAAGAAAAGGTTGAAAGAAAGGCAAATGCATCAGTCATTTATGTACCACCACCATTTGTTGCTATAGAAACTGAATGTTGAGCTGGATTCGATTGTCTGCATTATTTCAGAAGTCACAATTCCTTCAGAGGGGCCATAAGTCATAGAGTCGCACTCTAGAAGTAGTTGGGGAATGTGACAAACTATGCAATGTGACTATGCGACCTCTGGTGAGTCACACATCCACCAAAGTCACGGCATTGCACTCCATTAGCAACCAAAGGGTGCGGCCTTCATGCAGTGCAACCATGCAACTTTGCCAACGATCACTAAGCCACATGATCAAACCCATGATCAATTGCTAAAGGTCGTTGATTCCAACATTCTACGTTTCCTTCTTTTACCTCGCCATAAGAAGTTGAACTCCTCACTGATATAAATACGATCCGGGTCAGATTGAGTGAGAAATTTTCAAGTGGAATGATATTAGCACAAGTAGAAAGCATGAGACCAAACCTTGCTCTTATATATGTATGAGCCAAGTGAGAGGAAGAATCGAACTACTATACTAGAGGAGAGCTGCTAGAATAGGCTGCTCCACATGGATTTTTGACTCTACTCGAAGAGACTCATAGGGTGCATTTTCATAATTTAAGCTCTTCTCTCATCAAAATCCATAACCAATGCAGTATTCGAAGAGATGCAAACATGCAACCTCTAACCAAGAAGCTGAGTCGCATAGTCGCAACAACCATCCATTGGATTTCCATTATGAAGCTACCATGCGACCCTTGTACCATTAAAATGTGACCAACCCTGGGACACGACTCTGCCACTTGCCTATTGATTCACCATACACATGCCTCCCACCTCTCTTGATATTAGAGAGAATTTTTTATGATTGGAAAACCTCAGAGAGTTGTTCTCACATAATGTTTACGTAATTACAATGGAAGGACCAATCATAATACATGTGAGAATATGTTACAAATTTCATCTTATACATTGGTTCGCAATGGTGTCCTTAGTTTCGCTATAGAAGTGGAGAAAATGAGATCCACTGGTGACCCTAAAATAAGCAGTAAAATTTCCCAGTTTTCTAGTGATCCCCGTTCTAATATTCAAGTAATTATATCTTAGGAATGATCACAGAACTGGAGAAGAAGAAAAAGCATAGAGGTGCAGAAGGCTACTATACAATGAGGTTCAGAATGATTATTGGAAGATGAATTACCAGTTTCCACTAGACGTGTTCCAAGTGGGTCACTTGAAGAAAATGATTGTTTGGAGAGGGGAAAAGGAGAAACATATATGGTAATCAAGGATGAAATAGAGGAACATGATGACATTTAAGAACTGGTTCAAAGTGTAGAAATTGAAGAAAAGGAAAAAATGACCAACAACCTTAAGCAAAGGAATCAAGTTCCCAAGGAAACTTTCATTGTATGGGAAGAAGCACTTATATTTCAATGTGAGCACAAGGAAGAAGATGAAAAGTTTATGAGGGTTTCTTCGAGGCCAGAATGGTTGCAAATGCCTGGGAAGTACATGTGGGTGTTGTTTTGGTTCAGAATGGAAGAATCATTGCCCAAGACCATAATTTAGTGGAGGAGAATAGAGATACAACTGCACATGTAGAAATGCTTTGCATTTGTTATGCTTCGAATCAACTTAGATTTGCATCCAACACAAGGAATTTGGACATCAAAATAGGACATACACATAACCATTTCTCTTGTTCATTGAACATTGTTGATGCAAGGTTATCTTGGAGATTTTTTGTATCAACTATGAGCATCGAGGTGTGTCACATGTTGCAATGGGATTCTTTGCAAAATGGATGCCCCCATGTGATAACACCTTGGAAATTTACAAGTTATCCCTACAAAGCATCAATTGGGTAAAATTGATTTGTGAAAGTAGGGAAGAAGTTAGGGTTGGGTTTGATGTGGTCAAATTTGTGAAGAAATATTGTAGGAGAAGGAATTTCGGCACAGAGGAGAGAATTATTCATGTATGGATCTCCCAAAGAAAAAAACCATATTGACACATTCCCTTGAATCGAAGATGCCTACGCAAGATAGGGCAATCAAAATACATTTAACACTTGCCATTGGAGAATAAAAAGCCATAGATGAAAACATGTATGAGGAAGCATGGGAAGACCCTGTACAACCACTTACTCTAACAATTCCATAGCACCAAAAAGGAATATCCACGGGTCCAAAGATAATTTCTGTTCTTCATGATTATTTTTACATTTATAGCATGTTTATTTTATTACAAATGAGTATAACTATTGTAATTTTCTTGCAGGGTGAAGAAGGACGAGAATTCCAACTTATATAGGGTTTCTCCACAGTAACTGTACAGCTAGGGTTTTAACGAGGTCGAAACTAGGTCCATTAATCCTCCTAAAATATGGTGGAAATGTCTAGTGCACAATGACATGAGATGATTAGATGCGAGCGAGGCACAATAGCAATAATTTTAACCATTCATGTTGTCACAACAATGTCGGAAACAAAGAACCAACCCTAGGGTTTTCTAGAAATTTCCCACGTCTCCTAACATTCTCTCTTCTATCAGTGTGCAAATGTTGTCATCATGATGTCATTTGTTATGTTGTGATCAATTCATCATGTACTAATAAATAGGCATGAGAGAGAAGTGAGGAAGTTCAAGTATCATGAGGGGAGGTCAAGGGTCACAGTAGGTGAATAGTCACCTCATCTCTATAAATATGCTCTCATGCCTCATGATAAGGGACTTTTAGCACTTGAGTTGACGCTAGGATTAGATAGTTGATTTGTGCTTGAGAGCTAGAGGCACTAAGCCCTTGGCAGCTAGTAGAGGGAGTTGTAGTGAGGCTAGGGTTTTGAATTTGGCAATGATATAAGCAACCCATGTTCCACTATTGGATTTTAACCAGTTGCAAGATATGTACTTGAGGTTGCAGCAACATTAATAAGATTTTCTCAATGTTCGACACTAATTCCCATGCTTACTGATGGTGGTTGTATTGTTTGTCTGATATTTTCACTATATTTGTATGTGTGCTTCCATACGCAATATGTTATGGAATTATTCATGATTTTTTCATGTATGTTTTGCTTTTGAATCTGTGTTTACTTATTTCTTACCATGTCGATGATCTATTATGAACTAGTTTGCAATTAAGTTATGGCATGTTCTTAGTTATGTATGTATGATTGGTTTTGGCTCACTAAACCCTCTCATGGCATACCCCTTATTAGTGTTGCTAAACCTTGTTCGTACCACTTTGTTTGACCAATTTAATGTCTTTAAATTGTCAACCAGGGTGCATAGACTAATGAAGTACATATTCATTATGTGTGCTGGAAGTTATTCCTTATACCGTTATGTTCTTGTTAGGGCCTAAACTTAAGATTAATATGGAGGTGGTGTCATTGATTATAATAATGTCTCAATCTCTAAATTTATCAGCTAATTTCTTAAGAGTTGGTTTCTATTAGTTTATGGATGATATGAGAGTGCTTCTAACTTCTACTTGTGTTGGATTGTTTCGAGGTTTTTGTATTCAGTTTTTAGGCTGCAGCTCTAATTCACTAAGAGAAATCTATTCTATTAGACTGAAAAGAAGTATTGTATGAATTCAATTGTTAAGAAGAAGGTTCTCTCACCTTTACTTACTCAATTTCATTCAAACAAGATATTTCAATCATCTATACTATGAAGTAAACACACTTGAACTATGCTAGATAATAAGCAAATGAAGCAACCATGATGTACCAGGTATAAAGGAATTCAAATAACATACTAAACTAGGTATGAAGCAAATGAAATTACTTATGCAAATAACGATTCATTGGCGAATTAATTATGCTACATTTCCAAATAAAACAAAGTATTCAAGGAATGAAAAGAAATCAGATTGCAATTCATTAAGACTTTTCACTGTTCAGAGGGGCACTCCACAAATCAGTTCATAATCTCCAATCAACCCAACGCATACACACAAAACCAATTCTATTGTTGGTAAACAAAATTCACAAACTGTTTCAAACTTACATCATCCAGCGTGCACCAAATCAAAGTGCGGCCATAAGTTTTATAACAGGTCTCTGGCATAACAACATGAGTAATTTAAGCCTATTATCTTTATCTTAGCTAAAATATATCGCTACACCTTTGATTTTCTATTCCGAAAGAAAATCGATAAGATTTCGATTGAACTCAGATTTGTTTTGGCGACAATCCTACAATTGACTTGGGGTTTGACAATGATCTCCTGTGCTTATCTTAATGAACAGTTTCAAGGGGATAAGAAGGGATCCATGAGGAAACCATTCTCTAGCCATCTACATCCTTTGCTACTGACCTGGAGTTTCTGAACCTTGCAAACAATGGAGACAGCTACAAAAATCCGGATTAGCTGCGGAAACAGACCGATTTGGTAGCCAATTGCATTCTTTAACAAAACAATAGGGTATAAAGTCAAACATGAATAAGAAGACATAATATTGCATATCTTCATCAAAACCTGGTGGATATGGCTTTATTTAGGTGGTAAATATATAGGAAAAGAGAGGAATACTAGGCAAAAATGGATGTCATGGTAAGAGAATCTTCGGGCTCCACATTCCCCCATACTAGAGATTTTGTATGTCCTCATACCCTTCTTCCTTGTCAGTCACTTGTGCCTCCTGCTTATCTCCTCCAAGTTTCACTCTTTTCTTATTTTTGGGAGTTATTTGCATTCTAGGTTTTCTCATGAGAATTTTGTATTTTAAGTTGATAATCTCTCTTTGCATATTTCTGTTTTCCTTCTTCAGCTTTTTGTTTTTCTTATACCACAAGATCAGATGAAGGATGAGATTGTCACTTTTTGCAATCTAGATCTCACTTTGTGTCTTCAATGCTTGATTCTCATTTTTGAGATAGCAGTTCAACATTTCTAATTCAAAGATCTCATGCTTTAAGATGTTTGAGGCCGATTGTTCATTTACCTGGTTGCTCCCTTCTCCAGGACTCTAGATTGTTTCTTTGGTTGTTGTCTCTTTCCTTTCCAATGACTCTATATAGTCATATATTTCCTGCTGAACAGGGACTATGCACTGGGCTTCTTAGAGGTGAATTGTAAGGTTGTGGTGATACTCTCGGTGATGATCTCGGTGACCCTTTTGGAGAACTTTCAAGGTTTTTTATTTGCTCCTCCTCTGTTGGTTCATTCTATGTTGGCTAATTCTCTGTTGGATCTTTTTCTATTGGCTCATTTCCCTCAAGATCAATGTACTCTATAATTTTTTAGATTTTCTATGGGACTATTCTCAGCCTTGTACTCCTCCTGAATCCTGAGGTGTGTATTTTATGTACTTTCCTTCTTTTAGTCTCTGATTTTTCTTCTTAAGGAGGGGTCTTAGTTTGTGAGAATTCTTCTTTACTTTTGCTGGCTTCCTTTCTTCTAAGGTTTCCCCTCTTCATTTTCTGCAAAAGCTTTACTATAGGCAGCTCTTCTTCTAATAACTTTGTCTGAGTATGAGGTGCCTGCTCCTTTATTACTTCTATAGTTCTCTTTCTTCCTCTGGGGGCGCTGCTGATGCTTTCTTTTTCTGGGGATCTTTCTTCAAAATGGTTCCTAACTAGGAAACTCTCCCAGTTATCCCCTCTACTATATAGATGGAACTCAACTAATATTTTTATCAGGCCATGATGATACATGGTGTTTTCTATACACCAAATTTTCTTTTGAATGTTTGTTGAAATTTTCTTGAGACTATTTAAGAGGAAGTAGGGAAGGTTCATTTGGTGATCTTCAAGGAAATGCATCATCATCCTAACATGATAAAAATACATTTGCCCAAACCTACCATCACAAGTATTAAACTTTTGAAGCACAAGTAATAAGTTTCTCCATTTATTCTTAAGAGTTGTGCTGGGAATACCTTTCTTGTAGACAATAATGTCCGTGTTCAGATTTTTGAGTAAGACCTTACAATCCTCGCCATCAATTACCCTATTCTTAAAGCATTTTCCCCACTCCTTGGTAGCTTAGTAGCCTCCATGATCATGGACTTTGTTATGGTGAGCTTAATGTCACCTATTTCAGCTTCAGTCCCATCAAATGAGCACACAAATGTCTTGGTTACTTCCCTGTGAAAGCCATTGAATTTTTCAATGAACTGCATCCATTGTCTCTTTTGCAGGAGCTCCTTAGTCTGTGGTTACCCCTCCAAGAATTTCTTCCCTGGCTCAATTCGAACAATTATCCCCATTCTAGAGGATGCTTTGCATCGAAGAATGGCTACCTTGATAAGAAAATGGAGCTGGTAGGGTTTGTTAGGTGGCGGAAAGATGGAGTAGCTATGAAAGTTCAGAGGAGTGTAATAATAGGGAAGAACAAGTGAATTATCATAAGGGTTATAAGAATGAATCCGACTGTTAGGCGCATTTAAATTGATGATTTGGTAATTACTTCAGCAGATTTGGAATGGGGACGTGACATGACTTTTTAAGTGGTGGCATATGATATTTTGTTAGGCAGCCATCACCCTTAGGTTATAATGATTGCATTTTAATTTCTGGTAGTACTATATCTTCTTGATCATATATACAACATAACCTTCCCTATTTTTAAATTAAAGTAGCACATTCCTTTGATCTACTTTTGCTAACATTATTTGTTGTCCTTTGATCTCTTGCAGGCTGTCCTTTAATCCAAATCTCCAAGTGTCCTTGTAAGCTCCAAAAATTTATTGGGTTGTAGAAACTTGGTGTAGCTATGGAAAGTAGTCCAAGCTATGGAAAGTTGTTGAATCTGCAGTTGTGAAAGAAATTTTTTTTAATAAAGGGACTCTATTATTTATTTATTTTTAAAGGAAAATTTGAAGTACCAACAAAAATTGGTTTTGCCTCTAATATTTGCATAAACCTCGCCAACATGTTGGTTTTCTGTTTATACCTTCTTCTTTTTACATTAATAATATATATATTATTTACTTTTTTATTATTTTATTTTTAAGAGTAAACTGAGTAAAAATTTCTAAGGTGGAAAAGAAGAATATTTCTTCTTGGCCATCTTCAGTTTTGAATTATCTTGAAACATTTTAACAAATTCCTCTTTTGTTAATGGCTTCTGGTAAAGCCTGAGTCGATGTCCATTTACTAATAGAGGACTTTTCTCTTCACCAATAGTCCTGATTCTAACTACACCATTGTCAAAGAAAATTTCAAATTCATAAGGGCCAAGCCAATGGGTTTGGAATTTTCCTTGAAAATTTTTGAATTTTGAATCAAAGAGAAATGCCTAATCTCCGAGATGAAATTTCCTTTCTTTAATGTACTTATCATGCCATCTTGACCTCTGTTGCTGAACTAGGCTGGTTCTCTGGAAGGCTTCTTGTCTAATTTCATCGAGCTCATTTAGTTGTGTCATCATTTGCTTCTGGGCTTCTTACAAGTCAAGATCTAACTGGATTGTTTTATTATAAGTTTGGATCTGGAACTCTATTGGAATTTAGACTTGCTTCCCATAAACAAGTTCATAGGGAGTATGCCCTGTAGTATTTCTCCATGTAGTTTTGTAGGCCCATAAGGCTTCGGGAAGCTTTTCCACCCAGTCCTTCCTATGTAGAAGTATAGTCTTGTTAAGGATAGCCTCAATCACCTTATTTTTGGACTCAACTTGTCCATTGGCTTGTGGATGTTATGAAGTGGACTTCCAATTTTTTATCTTGTATTGGTCCACAAGCTTCTGCACTAGTCTGGATGTGAAATGTGTTCCTTGATTTGTTACAATTTCTATTGGGACACCAAAACGAGTAAAAATATCCTCAAAAATAAATGAAACTACAACATTTTCAGTAACAAAAGGAAGTGCTTTGATACCAGAATATAGTTCTTTTGCTTTGAAGGTGGGCTGATTGGTCCAACAA
This sequence comes from Pinus taeda, assembly GCA_000404065.3. Classification (NCBI taxonomy): domain Eukaryota; kingdom Viridiplantae; phylum Streptophyta; class Pinopsida; order Pinales; family Pinaceae; genus Pinus; species Pinus taeda. The sequence continues at coordinate 27,789 of APFE030868194.1, read as the reverse complement.
AATCCAATGCCCACTTTTCAAATGGTTCAATGAGTACTTGTGGTTGTAGTGGCATTTCATTTGAAAGAGTCGGTTTTCCCATTCTCTGACAATTGTCGCATCTTTTAACATATTCCTTGGTGTCCCTAAAAATGGAAGGCCAATAATATCCTAAAAGCAAGATTTTGTAAGCAGTTCTTTGGTCAGAAAAATGTCCTCCACATGGCTCATCGTGACAAGATTTAAGTATCTCTGGTATTTCATCCTCCTGAACACATCTTCTGATGATGAGATCTGATCATGTCTTGTATAATTCTTCATTTATCCATGAATAAGATGTGTTATTATGGACTATTCTTCTCTTTTCTCTAGGAGATTAAAAAAATGGCATTTTTCCTGTGGCCAAATAGTTAGCAATATATGCATATCAAGGTGATTTAGTAGATACTGGAAAAAGATATTGGTGAGGAAATTTATCTTCTATGGGTTCATCATTATTTTCATTTTGTATTCTAGATAGAAAATCATCAATTGTGCTCTGTTTTCCTGGCCTATCTAGAATGATTATGTTGAATTCTTGTCAAAATAGGAGCCATCTAGTTATTATTCCATTAGTGATTGGTTTATTCATTAAGTATCTAATGGCGGAATGGTATATGTGAACAAAAGTTTCATAGCCAGTTATATAATGTTTGAATTTGTTAATGGCATGAACTACAACTGAAAACTCCTTTTTAGTTACAATATTATTTAACTCTACAAGAGTTAGATTTTTACTGGTCTAATAGATTGCATAAGGAGTAAGATCTTTTTGTCCTAACACAACCCCTAAGGCTGAATCTAAAGCATTTGTTGAGATATGGAAAGGAAATTTCCAGTTAGGTCCTTTTAAGATAAGTGCTTCAGAAATTATCTTTTTTAAAGTTTTAAAGGCAGCTTGACATTTGACATTCAGAATCCCAATTGAATTCACAGTATTTGGTGAGTAGTTTAAAGAGTTGGGATGCAATTTTTGTGAATTTTTCTATAAATCTTCTATATTATCCAGTAAAATAGAGAAAACTCCTAACGTCCTTTTGACAACTTGGCACTGATAACATAGAAATGACTTCAACTTTAGATGAGTCTACTTTGATTCCATCTCCTAAAATATGACGACCTAAAACAATTCCTTCATTAAACATCATGAAGCATTTTTCATGGCTTAATGAGAGATTTGTTTCTTTACATATTATTAAGAATTTTTCTAAATTTTCTAGTGCTTCATTGAAAAAATCCCCATAGACTATGAAATCATCCATGTACACTTCCACACAATCATGAATAAGGTCATAGAAAATGTCGAGGACTGCTCTTTGGAATATTGCTGGAGAATTACATAGCCCAAAGCGAAGTACCCAGTAAGCATAATTTCCTCATGGACAAGTGAACATGGTTTTATCTTGATCTTTAGGGGCTACCTAAATCTGGTTATATCCACTAAACCCGTCCAAGAATGGAAAATAGTTTTTTTCTTGCTAATGTGTCTACGCCCTGGTCTATGAAAGGTAACGGAAAGAGGTATTTTAATGTTGCTTTGTTTAATTCCCTGTAATCGATGCAGACTCTCCATTTTCCATTCTTCTTAGGAATGATTACTAGGGGTGAAACCCACTGACTGTCAGATATTGGATATATGACATTTACATTTAATACTTTCTCCAACTCTTCCTCAACAATTTATTTTAGATTTGGGTTCATTCTCCATTGAGGTTATCTAACTGGTCTTGCACTTTGTTCAATGTAGATATGATGTATGCAAGTATTAGGATCAATCCCTTTCATCTCAATGTATTCCCATGCAAAAGTAGAACAATTTTTCTGTAAAATTTCTATCAATTGATTCTTTTTCATTTCTTCCAGGTTTTCATTGACATTCAAGGTTTTTCGTGGAAACATTTCTATTGAGGAATTCCCAAATTTTTCCATGGAGAACAATGATACTTGTTTAGATGAGAGATGTTGGCATTATGTTTCTGGTATGGTTATATGTTACAGATGTTGTACTTGATAGCAACACCCATGGCATGGCTCTCAATATGATGAGAATTAAGAAGTACGCAGGAGAAAAGTTCACGGAATTTTATGCAGAGAAAAGTTTATTTCATGTGCGAAAACTTACCTTTGGTCCATGGTAGTTAGTCCTTGGAATTTGAACCTATGGTTTTTGGACCATGGCATCTCGACAGACGTGTTGATCCCTAGTATTGAGTTGATGGTATTGGTTTGTTATGGTTTTAGCCCGTGGTATTGTTTTATTTTATTATTATTATTGAGCCCCATGATCCATGATTTGAGGAAGAGCTTGCCTATATAAAGTAAAGGAGATCATTTGGCTTGGGTATGCTTTTGGGTTGAATATCTTAAGAT